>CAAKHC010010674.1:3986-24646 GCA_901007825.1 Macroramphosus scolopax
TCCTGTGGTACTTCCCACCATCCACACCCTGGTACTTTTTTTTAACGATGTGTTAATATTTTCTTTTGCAACTATAAATGGAAAGACGTGTTGAATATGGTAACTGTATCCGCAGAGTCTCGGTCCTCTTATACAATGAGTAAACATGCATACTGTGCAGCCGGTGCAGCAAGAAGTCATGACATCATTTGAAAACCCGTCAAAAGGGAGGAGGGATAGTAAAGCTGATATTAAAGGTGTTGGAATTGCATCACCAAAAGAGTCTGCAAATACTCAGTTCCTGATGTAATGTACAAGCAGTGTTTACATGAGATAAATAAGAAGTACTCACAGGTTCACCCGGGAGGCCGGAGGGACCAGGATGACCCGTCTGACCCTGTCGACAGACAAACAGGAAGTTAGACTTTTACACACTCAATAACCAAAAAAAAGACTTAAAGATAATGTGACATTTCCTGACGTACAACATAGACGATGTGGGACCTTGTTGGGAAATAAAGACGGAGGTCATATTTAAAGGAGCTTCTGCTTTTTGAGAATTTCTTCATCTTGCGTTCAAAAGCATCGAAGTCGACGAAGCGGAGGTTTTAATAATTTGATTTTCCAACATCCGAAGAGTGGAACTCATGTCTGTAACAGCTGCCGCGACACCTCCAGTCATTCAAAACAAACACTGACACATCTATAAAGGTTGTGGACGAACCCGAGTGACTTTCCAAAGAAAAGAGAGAGAGAACGAGAGAACGAGAGAGAGAGAGAACGAGAGAACGAGAGAACGAGAGAGAGAGCGAGAGAGAGATCTCCTCCATCCACTGTGTTGAGTGAGGCGGAGCAGAACATTCAGTCCACATGGCAGCGGACAGACGTCAACAAGCTGCGCAGTAGAGACTTGCTGTTGCATCTAACTGATAGACGACTGTTGGGGTTCTAAAATATTGACTTTAGCAGTGCAGAGCAGCATCTGGGGAGTGATTGGAGGTTTCTCAGGGAATATAAAATGGATTTATATTAAATAAATTAGGCACATTTCTATTACTTTTGCAGATGCATCCAGATCTATGTGATGGTTTCAGTTGAGGAGTCCTATATAATAAGAGTTAGCAGATATCTGCACTCTGAGTTTCCTTAAAAACTAACTTTATAAATAACAGGAGTTTAGTTTAAACTACTAGACTACAGCCGGTGAACACGCTTTTTACCAGTTTTTATTTATACTTGTGCAGCACATCTGCTTGGCAACGAGTTTGCAGCATTAATTAAACAAATAAACCAATCAGAAAGTAACAAGTGAAACACTGAGGAGTAATTAATGGTCACCTTCACGCCCTGTAGTCTCAAATGAGGGTTCCAGCTGGCTACGAAAACACATTAATCTTTTTAACAAACAAGGCCACAAGGCCGAGTTCGGACAGCGTCGTATGAAAACGTCTCTGGGTCTGTCCCCTCAAGTGTGAAGTCATTATCCAGCAGCTGTGTTGGCCTGTTGGCAGCAGAAGGAGTAAACCAGAGGCTGCAGGACGCTGCTGCTCTTTTAAAACAACAGTATCAGTGTAAACAAATAAGTCACCGTTAATAGACCCTCACACTGCACTCCGAAGCCTGCAGCCTGCAGAGTGTATACAACAGGATTAAAATACTCCTCTGCAAGTATTCCCGGTAGTACTGATGCAGAGCAGAACCTTTTACAGGCCTGTTCCCCGAGTTCATGCAACACTGTGTGACAATGATCAGAAAGTGGGGAAAGAATGCATTCAGGGTTTTTACAGGATTTGGATGAAGTGGAGACTTCTGGATCATCAGATTAGACTCTTGTGCTGCAGTAAGTTCAGTATTGACTTGGTTCTTTTATGAACTCTACACGTCGCCATAATCTCTGCAACATCGCGAGGAATGCAGGAAAACACCTTTAAAAATGTGAACCTCTGATTTCACGTTAAATTTCGACTTTAACAAATAGTTTGAGGTTATGATTTTTCCTCCTATTCACTCCAGTTTCTGTCTGTTTTATACCGAGACTGGAGACACAGGGAATGTCTGACTTTGTCCAAAGGCAACAAAGCACAACGAAATCTCACCAATCAGCATTTTTATTTGTTTAATCCAGAAAAAAAAGAAGAATCCAGACACAAGAAAGCTACGAGTGTTATCATCAAACTGTTTGATTGATTTGATTATTGTAACCTATTAAACCTTTGTTATCTTAACAACTGTACCTTGAAAGTGAAAATAAATCTAGTTTCTCCCATCAAAGAAGGGGAGATAAGATTCCGTAGAAGATGTGAACATCAGGTTAGCACGTGTCTCGCTTGTTTGGTGTGTTAGGAAAGAGTTTTAATGAGATTTAGTTGGTTTGAAATAAATTGGCTGCGCAGCATGAGTCACCCCTGACGGAGCACTCGGCGGGTCAGGTGGGGTTGAGAGGCTGATGCAGAGTAACACTGACGTGCCTGAAGCTGTGAGGTGAAACTCGTGCTGACAGACTCCAGTCCCACGTCGATCGGAAGACTGATACCAGTCCAGCGTACCGTCGGAAAATCAGAAAAGTGCATTATTGACATGCCAGAAACAGTTCAGCTGATTTAAGTGAAAACGGCTCACAAACGTATCAAGTGCGCCTCGAGCGTTTGATGTCGATATGATGTGAACGCTGATCTTTTAAACTCATCAGCCTCGCAGAGATGAAAAACCCCTCACGTCTTGGTCCTCTGCAAACGACCACCGTTTGATCCGGAGTCCAACAGAAAGTCCTTTTACAAGGAAGAAATACAATTGTTTTTTGTTTTTTTAGATTTAAGCTTTCTATCAAATCTCCTGGAGATTTTTTGGACGCAGAATAAAGCCCCGATGTGGGTCCATTGGCAACATTAATTCTCTGCAAGACACCGCGAGACGTCTGGTTCTGTCAAACGCCTGATTATTTGTCTGTATATCTGCAGACAGGCAGCCCATGTGCTTCGAATTGGAAATATCTGACAGGATTTCTGGGAGTAGATGAGTCTCCTGCAGGAGCCAAAGCACCGCAGCCACGAGAGAACAAAAGAATGTGTCTCGGCCGTCCAACGAGGCCAGTACAGCTGAGTACAGTAAGAGCAGGGATAAGAAGTCTCCATGACAGGTTTTAATTGGTGTAACTCACACCAGACCGACCTGGGCTGAGAGCTGCAGCAGCTCTTACAGTGAGTGACACACTTCGCTGAAGCAGACAAACTAAATCGGATGTTCTTTCTATTTTTCTTTTTTTTGTCATAAACACAAAATCTTACTGCCACTTGGCCAGGCTGCCTCGTCTCCGTTGGACACATCAGACCGGCCGAATGAAGGTGTGAGAACACTGAAGAGCAGGAAGGGAAAACTTCTCGAGGGCTGCACAGCTAATAAAACTCAGTGTCAGTGTGCCATGATCGGAGCTGGCTGAGGAAAGAGCACAACGGTCCAGCCGGCGCTGGTAATTCTCTCCGCGGTTTGTCAGTTTCTAGCACACATACGCAGGACCCGTCTTCCCGTGCAGACCGCTGACCGACTCCTTCCCATTACATCTTTTCTCAGACTTTCTCTGGCAGCCGGCCAGCGTCTCAGGTCATAAAGCTGTGGCAGGTCATACTGTAGTTTTACTGGCTGGTTTGACCAGAGCGGACGAGGGAACGACAGGAGAGGGAGTTGAGCAGCGAGCCGTCCAGTGGCCTCGCTTTTTATTAGCTGGATACAAACAGTACTTCAATACTTTGTTTGGCCGTCTGCCGTTTGTGTGTGTGTGTTAATTGCCTAATGTGATCAGACTGTCCCACCTGACCCGATCAACCACAGCAGTCACTAGAAACCACAACCTCTTTGAGGGCGCCGGACTACGCCCCAGAAAGATCCACAATTACTCTAAATAACCGAGAAGAGTATCAGCTTTTTTCCCAGGACTCCATGTTCTATGACTCACGAGGCAAAAGAGGTCTTCCTTTTTTTCTTTTTTTTTCTCTCCTCCTCCCTACTACTACACTGAATGGGAAACTTGACTGCACCAGATGGTTCTTCACAGTCAGCGCTGTCCGATTGCATAACAGATTGCTGCAGCTCCCGCCAAGGCGTTATATATTACACTCCGACGAGTGTGTCCCAAAAGAGGGGCAGGTGTGTGTGTGTGCTCGTATGTCTATCCATGTGAGGACCGGCTTGGTGTTTTAAACCGTCGCAGCGAGGACATCTTGAGAAAGTCGGGGCCTTCAGGCCGGTCCTCGCTTTCTGAGGTTTAGGACTTGGTTGTAGGGTACAGTTAGGGTTGGGGGGCTAGGTGATGCATTATGGGAATGAATGTCCTCACTAAGCTGTACAAACATACCAGACTTATGACCAGTTGATTGCGTGATTGTGTCCCCAACTGGTATAAACCCAGGTGTTTGGATCGGAGGGTCAAGCCAAGGTTGGGTTTAGTCAAGTCCAGGTTTTGGTGTCCAGGAAATAAAGTCTTTGTAAGTACTCCAACAGTGACTTACGTAAACATGTGTGTGTGCATGTGTTCGAGAGAGAACCAGAGATAAGGTTGCATTTAAAAGCTTGTTTGACCCATGAGTCATTTTCTACTTAGGATCCTTTCATCATGAAAATCCTGGACTTGTTTCGACCTTTTACATTCGGTCTCGGAGGGAGTTGTCTGATGATAAACTGGCAAGTGTGATTTAAACAAAAGAAAAGCTTTTTTTTTTTCTTCCGTATGCATTTTTAAGGCTGTTGCAGCTGCATCATTTTACTGCCAGGTAACATGGCAAAGATTTCCAAACTTCCTTAATATCATTTCTCATTTAATCCACAATGAATGAATGCAATGAGATTTAAACCTGATTCCTTGAACACGTATTAATCCAGCTCCTCCCTGTCACTTGGGTGTGTCAGCCTGCTTTGGAAGGGGATGGATATCAAACGTGCGCGTCTCCGTGGAGAGTAGTCGAGTCCCAGAATGGTTTACAGGCTCTCCTTTGAGTTGTTTCACCCCTGCCACCAAGATTAGTCTTTGTCTGAATCTTTCACTGCGCCGTCACACGCAGAGCAGCGCCGCCCTCTACGCCCACTACTTGCTCATTGCCTCAGAGATTGCAGGAGGGTGCAGCCTCCCCCCGGTATCAAAGTGGCCGCTAATGGTTACAACTTTGAACGGGAGATGAAAAGAAACTGTCACACACCAGACCTTCACATCACGACAGGCTCAGGAAAGATAACTGCATCCAGCGTGACTGCACATTCACACTTAGACATGCATGTACGTTTGTGTGTCCGTGCACATGAAACTCACTATATGGAGCTGATGTCACTCCTCACGTGTGTGTGTGTGTGTCCTTCACATATCTTGACAACCGTTAATCGGATCCATTTCACACTTGGCGGGTGTGTTGCTGACGACCCGAGGGAGTGCTGTGCAGAGTGTGAAGTTGTTTTGAAGAGAATTGTTAAAAATATCTTTGAAACAAAAACACATAGTGGATCTTCACCTCTCCAGTATGGCGGCCAAGAAATACTACTGGTGGAGGGATTCAACATGGGCCGAGTGTGGGGCCCCCGTAAGGTCACGACCGTCTCTGGTCACACGCTGCACCAGAAGTAAATATTCAATCTGTGGGAAACACTGTCAATGCAGAATCTCCAACAGGATCTGTCCCAGTTGGGTTGGGGAATTACAGCGAGTGGGAAAACAGGCGTTGGGCCAAGGCTGAGACGCACAAGGCCGTGAAGAGAACGCTCTGCTGCTAACCATCACTGTCATTATAACGTGCACAATGGCATGCGAACAACTCGGATCACGCGGATGAGTAACAGAGCTCATCTGCATGAAATATTTGTCCTACTTTTTAGAGAAGACGAGTCCCTCCGAGGCTGCAGGAGATGATGAATGTGAAGATCTACAACATGAGCTTCACCCACTGACCTCCAGCTTTTATCTGCATATCAGAGGCTGACAATAGAGCTGATGTAACAGCCCTGATTTCCACCCACGGGGAAGCCAGAACACAGGTGTGCTCCTTGACGCCTTCATTATGTTAGGCTGCCTTCCAAACAAGAGCTCAAACATCCATGTTTGGCTGGACCCTCTGAACACTCCGATTTCACAGATCCCCTCTCAAAGCTGTATCAGAGTGGGCCGTGTTTGAGAGGGAATGTTTGATTTACTGACCCTCAACATAGAAGTCAGCCGTTGATACTGTGATTTATGTTTTAAAAAAGAACACACACACACACACGCGCACACACCTGCGATTCACACACACGGACCAGGGCCGGTTGAGTTGGACGGATAATTCATTGTAGATTTAATCAGGCAAAAACACAGTTTGTGAGACAAAACAGATGTTTTACCTTGTGTCCAGATAGGCCAGGCAGTCCAGGAGGGCCCACGACACCAGCTTCTCCCTACAAGGACAAACCGGGTCATGCTCAGCACACCAACATATCTGCATGACCATGTCTGCAAAGAATCGAGCATCTCTACGGAGGGAGAAAAGGACAATATGCATACGTTCGGTCCTTTTGGGGCTTGACCAGGGGACAGACCAGGATCTCCTTTCTCCCCCTGGAACATAAAAACACAAAGCATATTATGTTTTATACGTTAGATAATTTTTCTTGACGTGTCCTCATCGGCCTCACAAGGCGCAGTAGAGCCTCTGTTTGCATCCACACCATCAGAGAGTAATGAGTTCATCCTCCCGATCGGTGAGACGAGGGGGTGTATTTACACCAGCATGCGTCCCCGTTTATGCCCTCCAGTGACTCGGTTTACACCAAGCCAGCGAGAAGTGATGAGGAGAGACCGAGAACATTCTTCTCCCTTTTCGGGCAGTGGGAATACTGTCAGGAAGCATTCTGGGTCAGGAGTCAGCCTCCAATCACATCTGTGGAGGACTAAGACTGTAATCTACTAAGATATAATGAAGGAAACCCACCGGGGAATAGATCGTTTCCTCATTTGTGTTGTGAGAGGTTAAAGCGCTGCATTAGTTGCACAGCGATTACTGTCTTACATGTCTTTCAACAAACTAAGGTTGGGGAGGGTACAGAGGTCCCTTTGGGGAAATCTTTCTTTTAAAGATGTTGGGGCATTTTTCCCCAAACCTAACAACACTGAAGCAGTCCAGTTCTCTGTGCTCGCCGCAGGTTTCGCGCACTGTTCAGGGTTCTCGCCGACTTGTAAATTTCTCCGTGTTGAGACGAATAAAGGCTTTCTGATTCTGAGGAAAGACTAAAATGATCTGAGCTTTCAAAACGTCTGGTGGGACGAGGTCATGAACCCGTAGGCTTTCGCTGGGTACTCCGGTTTCATCCCCCCATACGGACATTAGGATTTAGGTTGTATTATTGTATTTTGTCTTCGTCATCATTGATAGGAGCCCTGGGGGATGATGAGTCCTACAGCAGCTCATCTAACGCGACCTCAACCCTCAACCCTGGGTTCCTTTAGCTCTCGACCCTCTCAACATCACCTCCTTCACTCTGATCCCTCCCCTCGTCACCTCCTTCACTCTGATCTCCCCCCGTCACCCCTTTGCTCTGGACCTTCTGACTGCCTTCCCTTTGCTATCGACCCTCTCCTGATCCCCTTTGTGGTGCAGTCTGGTTTGTAAACAAACCTTTATCAACTCATTCAAGCCTGCATGTTTTCCTCAGCTATAACTTGACACTGAAATGTCTTCACACAGACATGAACACCGTCTCTTTCACGGCCTCAGCTGGATCATTTGATGATATCAGGCCTAAACAGAGGCTTAACGAGGTTATTTCTCCTGTACACTTAAGACATTAATAAGCACTTGTACCCTCCAGTGATAATACTCATATTGCATGCCTTCATTCGTTTCATTTTGAAGTAATAGACCAGTAGTAGATAAGTGAACATCATCTTGTCTCTCGTGTGACTATTCAAAACAAAAAATCAGCTTACACATACTATATTTCTGTCTAGCAAGTTCATTTTTTTGCAGAAAGCTGTGCCAGACCAGCCGATCTGCTGTCTGAGGTTGACCTGGAGCGGGCCAGGTTTGGTTAAGCTCCAGCTTACACATACACAATATAAGAGTTATGGTTTTCCTCTGGTTAAAGCGAGCCAAAGCATGGTCTCAATTATCTTTCTTTTATGTCGAAGAGGGGGCTGGAAAATATTGAAATTCAATGCATTCTTATGGATTAGGTACAAGCTTGAAATATGAGTGATATGCCATTTTTTTCCGGTAAAGTCTAACATACGGGCTCCTTTGGAACAGCAGACTGACATGTTATGGAACAAAAGCAACCCCGTATGTTCACTGAAATCAGCAGTAACGCATGCTGATGTCAAGAGCCTGTAAATTAGTGAGCCTGTCAGGCTTAAAACGGCTGTTTTCTCCAAGAGGGAAACAAATGGCTTTTTAAGAGGCTTGAAGAGTTTTGTTGCGAAGCCAAGAGTATCTATCCTCAGACATACAACGTGAGCTAAGTAGCAAAAAAAATATGATGACGAAGAAGAAAAACCTCAATAGATTCTGGCTCTTTAAATTTGTAGTTTGAAATCCCCTAAAGATCTAACACATGTGTGCGCTGTACGAAGCGCACAAGTTTGTTTAATCAATCATGTGCCAGTTCCACTTTTGTATGAAGGTCGAGGGTGGCTGCTGCGTGATTATCTGTTTTTTTAAAAATGTATTGTTCTTCAGTGATCTGATCGCTCACGATTGATTCTGACAGGACCTTTAATCCACACAATAAGCTGTATGAGTCTTCAGATGCTCGAGCCCATTGGCAGGATCAATCAACTGTTGATTTAGCCTTTTTTCACGGAATTTTTCTGCATAAAGAAAAAGTAAATACATCTGCTGCTTGCTGATTATTCTGGAGCACGTTCAGTTTTAATTCCTTCTCTTTCTTGGTTTCGTTCCTCCGTCTTTGAAAGATCTTTCTCTGGTGTAATGTGATGTTCCTCCCTCTCATGTGGTGTTCTCCAGGGGTCAATGCCTGGACCTTTGTTCATTTGTGTTTACATGCTTTTTCTAGGTCATATCGTCTGTAAATATCAACATCCGATGCTATGCTGATGACACACAACTTTATGTTGAGCTGATTGGTCACAGCAGAGACAAACTTTCTGACGTTATGTCTTGTTTCTCTGATATTTAACGTCACATAATGTCCTACAGCTCAACGTAAAACCTGACCTTTGATGTGAAAGAGAATCTTGGAGACCTGGCCTCCAACGTCAAGCATTTAAACTTAGGGGTTAGGGGTTTGTTTTGACATAGAAATTACCAAGGTGGTCCAATCATGCTTTTCACCGAAGTTGAAAACGTTTTAATTCATTCAGACCTTCGAATGGGTATTCATGCTTTCATCATGTCTGGATTACGGTAATCCCCTGTACTCAGGGCTCACCCAGAAGGACATCTGTGGTTTCCAGCTCTTTCAAAACTCAGAAGCCAGACCAACAAATTGTAGACTACATGACCACAAGACCACATCAGCCCCATCCTTGCAAAGCTACACTGACTCCCTGTTAGGTCCAGATTAGACTTTGACTGATTACAAATCAAAGCCTGACTTGGCCTTGTTCACCTATATCACAGAGTTACTTGTGAAATATGAGCCTGGCTGACTGACCGGCTGCGTCACAAGAGGAAACCAGGCATTTTTCCACGAGTGCCCCACAGCTGTGGAACTCCCAGCCTGGGGAACCAACGTTAGCTGAGGCAGAACTTTCTTTAAAATCGCTTTGAAAACTTCCTTTTACAGGATGGCTCCCTAACAGTAATTCTACTGTTCTTTTATAACTTCCAATTTATGCGTTTTTATTACAACCTCTGTTGTATCTTGAGATCTTGAGTTCATTGCTTGTAATTATCTGTTATTTAGTTTTTATTGGTTTTATATTGGCCTGCTGAACTGTTTCATTTTGTTCTGTAAACCACTTTGTAACTGGGTTTAAAGATTTTATACTGAAGATTATTATTTATTATTTTTATGGCTAGCCTATCAATCATACACACAATGAATTTTACTTTTTCTTTCTTCCTAAAAATAGAATTTAAAAGGATATTTTTGTGTTGTTGACGCTGTACCTTCAATCCAGGAGATCCAGGGGGACCAGGGTTTCCATGAGGGCCAGGAGGACCCTGAAAACAGACACAGACATGATTAAGGAAGATACCAAGTATAGGTGATCATCAGGGTCATGGGGCAGGTATCCACAAATGTGTGCACATATTCCTTTCCACTTCCTGTCGCCGGTCTGGGACAGCGACAGGTCAGCGGTGTCCCGAGGTCCCTCTGTTTGTTTATAGGTGCTCTTTGAGAACTCGTATATCTCCCGCCTGTCTTTCCTGTCTGCCACATTATGACATATGGATGTGATTTTCCTTATCCCTACACTTTTTCCAATGGTTTATGGGGTCCCGCAAAGTGAAGGCCACTCATCCATCACATCATATTCCCCAATCGCTTTGTGCCACGGACTGTGATATATAACGCGCCAGCTTGTAATTCACTCACCTTATCCATGCCTAATAATTCATTCAAACGGAGGATGCCCTGCAAGCAAAGCCAGGTGGGTCGAAGGACGGGAGAAAAGTATATTTTTTTTTTCAAGTTAAAGGAATCATAAATTAATGCAAAACACGAAGCTTGGAAAAATAAAGCCGCAGCTTTCTGGGGCGTCCAAGTTCTGTTCAACTGTGCACTTGTTTGGAGGGGTCGAATTGCTAAGCATGGAAAATCTTCCCCAGCAGAAAACTGCAAGCATTGAAACATGTTCAAAGGCCTGAACAGGAAGCTACTGTATCTTCTGTCCTTTCTTTGAGTTGTTCGAACTTTCCATGAGTTGTGAAGAGAGCCCTTTTCCCTCCATGCTGGAGGTGAAAGTGAAGGATAGGATTACTCTGAGTCCAACAGTCAGAGGATGCCAAGAGGTGTAAGTCTACATTCGGGTGATCTGTTATTTATCCGCACTCTATTGTCAGTCTGTGCCGGGGAGTCGAACAGCTCATGCAGCTCCCCTCCCCTCGAAACTGGCCAAACCTCTTCCCGAGCCGGCGCTGGACATATGGAGACACTTAACAGAAGCTCATCTACAGATTTCCTCCTCCTTCTCTATTCAGAGCATTCTCCCTTTTTCACTAGCTCGATATTAAAACGTATGGAAGCCATTATCTCCAGATAAGGAGCAGAGGGAGGCGGAGGTGTAGAGCAAAAAAGGGACGTACGAATTAAATTACCGCAGTGAGTTGAAGAGGCTCAGTGCTGATGACGAGGTGGGTGGGCGTAAACAATTGGGGGAAAATGTATCAGTTTGACCATAAATAAATGTGTGGGGGAGGAGAGGAATAAAGATGCTCTCTGCATCCTTAATAAAAAACAAAGCTTCTGACAAGAGTTCATTTAAAGAGCACTGGAAAACAAACAGTGCAAACATGAACCCGGGTCAGCACATGTACACACAGATACAATCACACCTGAGGCCTGCAGATGAAGGGCACCTGTATCCCAGAGCTGTGACCGGGGTTACGATGTGGGCCAATGACTTCACAGGTGTGAAACGTGGAGTGCTACTGTTTTTATTGGCCATTAGCCCACACCAGGCCTGCTAACACCTTCACTGGACAACACAGTGGGAGACCTTCACCCTGGTTATCATGTTTTTTCTCTGTCAAATAATCAGAAAAAAGAATAGAAGTAATAAAATACAATAGTCTTTAAATATGTCTAAAAACATTGTCCCAAAACTAGGAATAGTTTTGCATTTTTACCAACGTTTAATTTTTCGGTTGTCTTTCTATATTGCTACGATTACTCTGAAACTACCTGGTCGATTACTCAACACTTGGTGGGGGAGTGTTTGTGGGTCAACAAACACCCCATCACACATTAAGGGCTGATTCATTAAACGTAGCAAAATAAGCATAATTTTCCTTTCCGCCAAGGAGGTCATGTGATTGGTTCAGCAGGATTACACAAAAACTAAGGAGCGTTCGTAAGAACCTTTTCAACTTTAAGAGAGATTTGATTCAGCCATTCTTTGATAGATCGCTCAGTATTTTGGGAGAATGCAAAATTTGTCAATTTGTCTGTTAATGAAACACAATTACACACTTGTGTGTCTAAAGATGTTATTTGTATTTCATGCATTTACTGAAAGCACACAGCTGTTACTGCAGATGGAAATATAAAATGCATCACCCTCTGAGCACCAGAGTTAATGGATGCAAGGTTACATATGGTGGGAGTTATGACCAGCGTACCAACGGCGAATATAAATGGACATTGATATTTAATGGGTATATAAATATAACACGGGTTGTATTCGGCATTACATATGCACACAGGTTTATTGTCATGCTCAGGAAGCAATTCAACAAACAGCTGCATTAAATTAGCATCTCTTGTGAAACTGCTTCCACTTCAACTCTCTAAATGTGCTCATTATTGAATACAAGCAATAAAAGAAACGTCTGTGTCAGCAGTGATGATACAAAAACAAAAACAACAAAGCCTCCTGCTGGGGACTACACATGTAATTAATTTCATTATAGTGTCAAATTCTGTTAATCATGCAAATGTTTCCAATTTCACATGAGCCCGGTGTCGCATAGTGACTGCACACTGGCAGGTACGTTTCTCTGCACAAAGCCCTCTTTGATCCACTCTCAATCCTCCCCTGCAGGGTTGGGTGAACTCAAGCGCTCTGCCGGGCTTACGGATGGATTGAGGAACGTGGACACTCTCACGTGTAAAGGATGCTGCGGTGGAACCGTCTGCTTGGTCAGACATGACACCTCCCTGTCAGGGAGTTAAAAGCCCCTAATGGTGCTGTGTCATTCCAACTACTGTAAAAGTCTTTGCGCTGAGTAAGACTTACCACACTTTCCCTTGACAAGTCGCACCATTGGTGCTAGTCTGCGGTTGGTATGTGTTGTGCAAAAGGCAACAGCTGTTGCTCTGACTTGAAAGTGAAACACAATAAAGTCTTTGCAAAGCTTAGAGTAGCAAAGAAGACGATGAAGAGGACATACAAAAATGAGCCTCCTGCAGCTTCTACAGCCTTTATGATTCCACAATACAGAACATCCTTTTGTACCGAGTTAGACAGGTGAGGATGGGTATTTCTGATGGTTGTACATTCTTACCACAAAGGCTTATTTTCTAATTGAACTTGATTCATCTCTATTTATCGACAGTTTAAATACATTAAAACGTGACTCCTCTTTGAGCATTAACAATTTATGTGGAAGTTAAAGATGTGTGAAAATTAATGATTATACATTTATGAGTGTCACTTGTGTTTGTAAACTCGTGCAGGTTTTGCTTGGAGTCCACTTGAGAGCTCTTTGTTGATCATGTGTGTATGTATGAAGTTCATCTCTCTATTCTGGTGGTTCAGGAAAACAGTGGCGAACTGCGCAGTGGCCTACAGTCGGTTCTCAAGAGCTTGATGATGAATGAACTCAAAGGGGTTGGTGCACTACTGGATAGACCTGCTGAGCTCCAGACGGGGTCTTAAATGCCTTTAATAAGATGGGGACAAAGCCCTCTTTCTTCCTTGTTTAAAGAGATTGGGTTCCCACAGCCCACCCCTCTGAGGCCCGGCCGCAGGGCACACTCACACGGGCTGCGGCAGGTAGCTCACACACACACACACACACACAATACCACAAGTAGATTACTGCAGCAGGAGCTCTGCAAAAGAGTGTCTCTCCATTTTCACAGCACCTTAAGTTTCTGACATATTGATTTGAGCTCATCTGGATTCATTGTCACATAAAGGAGGCTGTGAGGAAGTTAAAAGGGCAGCAAGTATATAAAACCATCAGCAGTAAGAAATCAAAACATCAAACTGTCCCTCGAGACAAATCTCATAGGAGCAGTTTTCTCTGTCTACTTGTATTTCTTCTGAAAACACAAGCTTAAAATAACATGCGCTCAGCTCACTCTTAATCAGTTAAAGTTCATAGTTGAAGTCTGACATTCAGGTTAAGACTTGAAGGTTCAGTATGAAGAACTAACAAACTAGCAGCATCCACTGATGTTAAAACCTAAAGCAAGTACTGCTGCTGTTACGTGAGGCATAGAAAGCTATTGTTCTAGAAATACACATGCAAGTTCACTTTTTTCTTTTCAATACTAACCTCATGTGTTCAATTAATTGTTTTTTTTTTCGTCGGTAACCAGAATTGTATATCCTGGCTCTCCAGTTCGAAGAAAGGACTTTGGCAGCGGAGATGTGCAGCTTAATCAAACCCGGCACCAAAGCACTTAAGTCTGGCCGAATAATATTCCGTAATCTAAAGATGTCATTGAGTATTTTGTCATTTCCTCAAAGGCCGTCCATTATCAGTGCATCATTAATGGTGATTAATCAATATAATGCAGATCAGACGCAGTCACGGCATCAGAAATTAATATTATTCATATGGAAGAATTTCATGAGAAATTTAGAAGTAAGTCTTACTCACCCGTGGACCCCTCTTCCCTGGATTTCCTGGCAACCCTGGAAGTCCTTGAAAGCCCTGACAAGGAAAAGATGAAGATGAGGATATAAGACCGGCACTCAAGTTGGAACAGCAATTTTTTTACTTAAAGTGAAACGACAGTGAGGTACTGGCAGGCGCGATAAAGCCTTGTTTTTGAGGCGCGAGCGGCTCTGTGACTCTGTGATTAATATTATTTCAGCCAACAACACGAATGGTGCCTTCACTGCAAGCCTGACTCATTGTGCATGCAGGGAGGTCGACACTGGTTCCAGACATTAATTATGGGCATCAGCCACTTTTAAAACAATTTCATACATGGATTAGCAACGCTCTGAAAGGTCAAATCTAATAAGGGGTCAATCTATGGAACCTGGGTTTGCTTGAGACGTTAGCATTGTTACTTATTTTCCCATGGCTCCAGAGGTTTCAGAGAAAGAGGAAAAATGGGCCTATAAACGGCTTGAGGCAATCCTGCTGAAATTGGGCTCCAGTATTAATGTCAGATTAACGGAGCGCTTTCATTTCAGTTGGACTGGACCAATAGCTGTTATCATAACCTTTTAGTCGACATAGGCCTTAAGAAGCCAAAGGGCTTTTAGCAGCAGTCAGATTCTTATTAAGACTGGAGCCATGAGTCTGTCCACACATGATCAGCAGTCTATGTTACACTGAAGCACAAGAACAGCTAAGTTAAACACTGATACAACTTTATATATATTATAGTTTATAAAGAATAACTACACCCAAAGTCATGTGTTCAATTCATGTACGAGAAATGCTAAGAAAATCATGTGTTCTACATCATATGCCTCTGGATAAATAATAGCAATCTTAAATAGTCACTATGTCTGGCTGCAACTGGCCGTTATTTCCACTATCAATATACATTTTCATTTAAGGAGCTGGAACCTGAACAATAATGGATCTTAGAAACAAGACTAACTGCTGCAGCTTTGCTTTAGTGGTCCGAGTGGCTTAAGGGGCATGCGGAGATGTGGTTTCTCTCCCCGCCAAGGCAGGAAAGCTTTACTTAAAACATTCTTTTTGGTCAAACAGACGTCCCTTTAATAATGGAAAGTGTGGCTAACCATCCTGTGTTCGACAAAGTTCAACAGAGGAACAGTGAACAGGCTGCACGGGCAACGTGAATGTATAGTCTACTGTCAACACGCTGCCTGATGAATGTCAAAATGAAATACTTTCACTACAACGACTACGAAAGCTGCAATTTTTTTTTTAAACGAGAAAGGTCACTTATAGCAGCTGGCGACAGCAGCGAGGAAAAACTCTCACTTTAGAGAACCTGGAGAATAACCTCTGCAATCAGTTGTAGTTTGTCTTTCACACACAAATCATTGGTGGAAAAAGTATTCGGATCATTAAATAAAACACAGCAGTGGAAAATTCCATTATAATAATAAAAAAAATCCTACTTAAGTAAAAGTTGATAGCAGCAAAATGTAGTGAAAATATTAAGGCAAAAGTTAGTTAATGGCTGCTGATTATATTATGATATATGACATCATTAGATTATTAATCCACAAGTATCAGTGTGTAAGAAACATGTGACTTCTTTATAAACAGTTAGCTAGCTAGTTAGCTAGTTAGAACTACTTTGTAAACAGTTAGCTAGCTAGCTAGTTGGAACTACTTTGTATACAGTTAGCTAGTTTAAATTACCGGTACTTATATACAGTTAGCTAGTTTGATAGTTTTAGCTACCATATTGACAGTTAGCTAGTTTAAATTACTTATATAGAGTTAGCTAGTTTGAACTACTTCATAAAAACTGAGCTAGTGTGAACTCCTTTATATGCAGTTTGATTTTGATAGTTTGACCTACTTTATATCAGAGCAATCAACCTCCATGAGCATTTGCACCCGGCCGCATGTGAGATGGATATACTATGGAGTTTGACCAAAGGGCGCCAGCCCCGCCTCCGAGTTCCACGGTGAAGTCGCACTGCGGTCATGCATTCATATTTTATGGGCCTGAGGTGTTTTAGGTCTTATATTCATTGTGCATGCGTCCTTTTTTGACCTTTTCTCAAAAAGTATCCCTTCTCTCAGCAGTCGCACTCCCTCTCGCAGGAATCTAACACCTCACTGCCAGCCCCTTCACTCAGACAACAAACTGGCCAGGGCCAGTCATGAACCTGGCATTCTACCACTGCGGCTGAAAAGGAAATCACACATTATCCAACACCACTTTGCAAACGATAGGAAACCTAAACACCCTGAGCATGAATTGCATCCTCAATTGGAAAGAAACTGAGGGCAGGGGATGGAGAAAATCTGAATTTGAGTCATTAACACAAGAAACACCTCGATGGTGAGAAGTGAACATTTCAGAGATGCGATGTTTGGTGACTCCCAGGTTCAGAGAACCACACAACCAAGAGACACATCAATGTCCACGGCAGCAGCAACAGTTAATACTTAATATCACTGTCATCCAAACATGTATTAAGAAACTGTCTCACATATATACACAAAGATTTTCCTCCTGTGGCTAATAGTTGTGAACATCAAGCGATGGCTTCAGATGAAGATCTTTGTTTAGAGGTCACACACTCACCGGCAGTCCTGGTTCTCCCTTTAGTCCAGGTGGTCCGACTAGCAGAGAGAACTGGGTCGGCTCCAGATCAAATGTTTGGAAGCCATCTGTTGCAGGTGGAGTAGCTGGAATGAGTGACGTGGGTTTGACATCCTGCATACTGGTCACTTTTGGCTCCGGTTTCTTTGGAGCTACTGTGGTCGACAGCTTTTTATGGTGACGGTAGGCGTTTGAAGGAGACCCCTGTGTGGATGCAGCTGTGGTCTGGAGGTTTGGCCTTATCTCCGGCGGTCGGGTGTAAGCTGGTAAATCCATACTTTTCCCAGAAAGTATCTGACTGTTGGTATCTGTTTGCTTTGCGTCCGGTCCGTCACTTCCATGTGAAAGAGATTTCTGGGTCACAATGACCCTAAGAGATGTCGCAACACTTTGAGTCACAAACTTTAAGGGGTTTTCCAACCCTGTGTGAGCTTGTGGAGGAACAGACACAGCACCGGGGTTTGGAGTGCTCCCCGTCTGATACACAGATGTTTGGTTCAGTATTAGCAGGCTGTCAGTTGGAACAAGAATTGCACTGTTGGTGTTTCCCTCAGTCAAATCCAAAGCAGGTCTCTGAGTCTTTTTGGACAACTCCGTCAAGGACAGAGGAGTTATATGAGTGACAGTCATGTTTGGATCTGTGTAAATTAGAGGTAGCAGGGGTGGCAACGCGGGCCGATACGTGTCGGCTTCTCTGCAGTGTTTCTTAATGTAATCACAATAGTTATGAGCTGCCTCTGCGGAGGGATAAATGTCAAATTGACAGATGGCGCCTTCAAACGGCACAGAGTTGTGGTTCATTTTGCCCAGCAGAAATGATCCTTCTGGATCCAGAATCTCCTCTTTTGTAGAATGCAAGTCTGCATGTAGGACTTCATTCCCACACGAAGTATGTAAGAACACCTGGTGGCCTCGGATGTCCAAGGCCAGACGATGCCACTGGCCATCATGCACATTATAGTTGAATTCCACAGAGCTCTTCTGGCCCACGTGTACCAGGACCTTCCCCGGTACGAACTGCAATCCAAGCTGCACTTTCTTTTTCTTAGACAGCACTGAGAAAAGAAAAGCGCTGTTGATGCGATGAACGGACAGGCTGAGAATCAGGGAGAGGTTGGTGGAGCTGTAGTTCGCCGGGATGACAGTGCGCAGAGGCACCTGGATGCGTGCCCTCGGTGTGAGAATGACTCCGGACTTGACAGGGATGACGCCATTCGGGATGGATCGAGCACCTGAAGACGACAACCCGCCTGCCCTTCGCCCGGAAAGCCCAAGCTGCTGCAGAACATCTACATCTTCAGAGAAACAGGGGAGAGAAGTCAGACACTCTGAACCTGAACAGCCCACATTACATTTACTTTATATCAGAGCACAGACCAAATGTTATCATACATAACAAATAGTGTAATTCTAAAGCTATAAAATGAACATACACCCTAATCCAGAGTTATTTATTGATGTGTGTGTAGGGGGGAGGGGGTTAAAGAAGATGTTTGCATGCCCTACGATGCAGAAGCATAACTGGAACGCTGGTGTGCTCTATGGGACCCATAGATGTGGAAGCAGATGCGGAATATTATAACCAGAAGTCTAACGTCTTGGCTTGACTTCTGACTGTCTTGGGAGTGATCGGGGCCCCGCCTCCGACGCTGTCTCCAGTTCTCTTCAGATGTATGTTTGTATCCAGTTTTTCCTTTTCGATAATAAATTCAGACAGTAACGACTGAGTGTGTTTGAGTTAAGGAATAAACTAGGTGAGATAAACACCTCTGATAGATATATTATAACACTGTGATCGGGGTCTGGTTAGTTTAAACACATACAATAACACATAAAAACACTTCAAAGCATCACTATGACACATACAACCTAAGGTGAGAACGGACTCAGACAGGCGAGCATAAAGTGAAAAAAATTACAATACACGAAAGTCTAAATCAAATATAGAAAAATCTATAACAATTGCTCATTTCACTTTATATGTGCACTTTATAAGTAAATCACAGGAGAATATTGTATTAATTTGTGCAGTGATGAGCTTCCACTGATCTGCATCGCTCATAAGAACTTAGAAAAACAAAAGTGTGTTATTTTTCATATCTAATCGCTTCTTATTTTTGACGTTGCGCTGCGGGAGTTCACAACTTTCACATCGAAACGGTACAAATCCTTTAGCGAAAAAGCAATTTTAAAAAGGCTGCTTGAAATTTCCTGCAGGGCAACACATCAAATTCAGTTTGGGGAATTACTGCAAATAATGTAATTGTTACATCAGTCATAATTAAAAACGATCTCTGGGATACGGAGGCTGAGCGGATCCCGGGAGAGCAGAGTGGTGGTGCTTTAAGATGAGCGTTGGAGATCTCACTTCATCTGGTTATGTCTGCTGATTAAAGATGATAACTTTGACAGGAGCCCGAGCTCCCGAAAACAGACTGTTTCCTGCAGATTTTAATTGCTTCTTGCGTCTCATGGGAGGGAAACGTTTCACACGTTTAAGCGTTCTGTTTACTGTATATTGCTCCTAATTGGACCCACACCTTTTCTATAGTGTTTAATTAAATACATTCTTCAACTGTAGAAACAGTTTACGTCTAGATCACCCCCGACCATGAATGCAGCCTCTAACTGTCCTCCAGCCGACCGGCTCTCCAGCTTGATATTCATTTTTTACAACCGTCATGTCACATCAGACAGGATTTTCAATACACTGGGCTGTTTGCGAAGATATGGTGGTAATTACAGCCCCGTTAAACACTTTCAAAACACACTGTAATGTTAAATTACTACCAGATATCGAAAGCTGAAGTCATCCTGGAAAAAACACTGACACAGCACATTTTCTGACACATGAACAGCCAAAAGAACAGTTAGAGACTCAGTCGTTAAAGTGTTAAAGCCTCTCAATGTGACATTTATGTGTCTGTATTCAAAAGTATTATAGAAATTTGAATGCTCGTTGGTTTAGATCAGGGCTGGGCAATTAATTTTCCCATGGGGCCTGATGACAAACCGGGACTGTTGTTGAGGGCCGGACCAAAAGGCTGAACTCAATTTTGCTCAATATTATTTGATCTCTTTATAAAAAGCAGTAAATTGCATGGTTTTGATTAGCTGCTACTGGTAAGAGCCAAACATTACATTACTATTTAATCAAACTTCACAAAAATGATTTTCACATTCAGCATGTTTTTGCAGAATCAAATAAATCTTTGAAAATAGAAAGTGCCATTGCTCTTTTGTTTGTAGTTTAATTACCTCATTTGCTGTTTTCAGTTCTTTTCCAGTCTGTGTTTGAACAAGTGCAGTAAAGTCAGGTTGAATGTCTGAAGGACAGCAGACAGGTGGTGGTCAGTGAGAGAGGATCTGGATCTGCTCACCTTCATCATTGAGGATGTTTGTTCACATATGCAGGTGATCTTCTGATCCTCTGTGTCAATCTCTCTTTTTTTTCCAAAGTAAGCTAGCAGCTAACTAGCAGCTAACTAGCATTTCTCGTCTGCTCACCAAAACATTACAGTTGGACTGTCTCAGATGAATTGGAGATCAATGGAAGTTGTCAGCCAGAACATTTAGTGCACTAAACTTTCAGAAACGGTCAA
>CAAKHC010010675.1:3823-51297 GCA_901007825.1 Macroramphosus scolopax
GAGAGCTGTGAGGGAGGGAGGGAGGGAGGGAGGGAGGGAGGGAGGGAGGGAGGGAGAAGGCTGCGAGGCCCGTGTCACGTTACGGAACTAATAGTGCAGATGATGTAATGCACTAGCGTGCTCAGGCATTCCATCTGCTCAGGCGGGGAGTGTGAGGGCAGTGACACACATCGATAAACACACAAAGACAATTCGCACAGGTGCACACACGCACGCACATTTGCACAACTTGTACAAGCACACACAAAGTCATCAAAATCAGCTCGCTCAGTTCAAACGCATGCAGACAGAAGGTGTGCACACACTAACACTCACCCACAAGTGAGATATAAGATTTGACCAGTGCATTAAATAGCAATGTGGCCTAATATTAATTCTGTCAATAAGACTGTATATGGTAATTATCTGGTTATTAATTAGCACAGTAGCTATGCATTTGCATCTGCGATTGGTTTGTCACTTCATAACTTCTGGTTTCAGAATGAGTGAAGAAGCTACAGTGTGGAAAAAAAGAAGTATGTTAGATTATAACTGCCATTGTAGTTCAGCCTTCAGATGAAGGAAGGGTCCGGTAACTTGTGGCTGAAGCCGTTTGCTGAGGAGAATGGGTCATGTGTTTCTGCCCGATGAAGCATTTTCTCATGAATACGCTCACTGTACTGTACTGTACTGTTCACATGTGGCTCACTGACACTGAGATCTAATCACAGGCTGGCTTCTCTTGAGGCTGAGCTACAGGAACAACACCTGTGGAGGTCGAGCATCACCTCTCGGACAATTTCAATGTAAAGAAAACATTGTTATAGCAGATAAAGAGAACAGAATAATACACATATTCAGTCAGGATGCATTGGGAAGGTGTTCATGTTTTTGTGTCCTCCTATGCACCGTGATACAAATCTTTATTATAATTTTTAATTATTGACAAACGAGAGTTTAGCATGAAATCAATAAAGAATCACAGCTCTCCTCTCCTTGGCACACTTATTGTATACAGCACATTAAATGTCAAAAACCTTTCCCCTCACTTGTTATGAATTAATTTGTCTGATAATAATTCAATCATGTCCGTCCTTCTTAAATATATTTCTACCTTTTACAGCGGAACAACCTTCTTCAGTGTATCACTGAAAGCATCACAGATATCTGCCAGTTTCACGAAGTATCACATTCATGTTTCAACAGTATCATAGAGTGTCATGTGTCTACATGGTCTGAAAGAAACCCCAGAATCTCTGAGAGAGATCGGGCGGATTAACTGGGAGGCTCACTCAGCTTAGAAGTAGTCTATGTTTTGAAAATGTCTTAAAATCCTCCTTAAAGTCTTTCTATATGGCGCGTGAGTCGACCTTCTTCCAACATGCACTTGAGAACACCTCCCAACAATCGCTGTGTGATCTGTCAAGCGTCAGCTGCGAAGACAAACTGGGCTGACTTGTCCTTTTACCTTTTAGCATAGGAGTTCCCATGAAAGCGGATACGGAGCCTTTCACTGGTCAGGCCATTGAAAGGGATCCAAGAGACGGCCCCCAAACGGAACACAGGCCCGGCGTATCATGTGTCTCCATCCGGAGAGACGACATGTCACACAGCAAAGTGCTCAGTTGGATTTTATCACTGTGGACACTGAGAATGTGTTAATACTAAAGTCGAGGTGACACCCAAGCACAATATTAACTCTTTATTCAATAGATAGTTTTTATTGCTTTTAGTGGACCTTTTTGTCGATCCTGTGTTTTTAAATCATATTTCCGTAAAGCCTCTTGGTTTGCCGAACTCAGGAAGCTTTTATATCGATTTAACGTGAACAATTACAGACTTCTGATATCACGCTGCCGTCGTTCTGCGGCTCGACCAACCTGTCTGACGAGCAGCTGAGAACTTTACTGTCAAAGCAGCAGCTCACATGTTTCCTCTTTCGGTGAAGTCATCGCTCTGTCAATATTTGCAATGGTAATACCACAGTAAATATGTAATACGGAGTTTCAGGTGTGAGGCCAAAGTCGAACAGGGTGGGAGATTAGTTTACTGAAAACAGCCCGCTGTTTTGAGGCCATGATGCAGGTTCGTCAACAAGGCGGAAAGTGCAAAGGAGTAGAGAGTGTCTCTATTTCAGGTAAACAGAGCAGCTGCTGATAAGGCAAGTGTGTGTCTGAATAAGCTATCTTATCAGTGGAATACCTGATGAGACAAGGAGGCTACACTTGTAGTGCCACTGCTTTTTTTTTTGTTGGACATGTGTCAATTGTTCATCAGAGAGGAAACAATGACCTGGTAGCACAGGAAAGCCGACATACTTTCACTGATCTTTAATAGTAACCCGCTGCTGACACAGTGATGTCAGTCATTTTGCCTGAAGTGCAGCATTCCCCGTCACTGACTGTCGGCCCACGGGAAAGCCAGGTATGAAAATACTGTGTCAGCAGAGGATCATGAGGTAACACACAGCCAGATTTATGATCCGTCGTCTTCCCAGTCGATTTGAACTTTTCAGGGTCAAAAACAACCAGCGCAGATCAAGAGTGACGGAAATCCCTTTCAAATTGGGATGATTACAAAATAAGTGTCCTTCTTGACATGTCAACAAGTCTTGTTTACCAGCTGGCCTGGAACAACTCTGAGGCCACTCCTCTGTGCCTGAGTTTGGAGCACAGTTTGCATATGTGGCTTCATCCCTGTGGGAGTATCTCCAGCTCATCACATAGTAACACAACAGGTGCCCAGTATCCACAGCTTGAGAGCGGTGCAACAGTGTGTGTATGTGTGTGTTTGTCTTACAGTCCATCAATAATGGACACATTGGTAAAAAAAAGTCTTCCTAGCCAGGGAAGCAGTTTATGATGTTGTCAGTGTGATATATAGATAGTTGACATAGTTTCGACCCCTGGGGAGGTCATTAGCGGATGTACCTTTAAGTTTATCGCTGTATTCCGTCTTGTCAGACTGACTCCTCCTCACCAGCGTCCCCAGGTTGAAGTCACCTTTGGCCGTGTCATCGGCCACTATAGTGTCTGTCTTCCTCCTCTCCAGGTAACGCAGGAACACAGGTCGATTCCTTCTCTTTATCCTTTTGTCTTTTTCCTTCTCCTTCTCACTCCCGCCGGCCTCCTTGGGATCCATGGTGAGGCCGTCGGCTGCCTTGTGCTCGTCAGGGAGAAAAGAAGGGGAAGAGGGAGAGAGAGAGAGAGAGAGAGATAGGCAGAGAGAGCCTGGGAGGTATAACAGGTGCACTGTTCTCTGTGCACCGACTGCCAGATCTGCACAGGTAGTTCAGCTCCTCCCCGTGTCTACCTGACATGAGAGCTCTTTAGCCACACCTCTCCGCTGCTGTGCTACGGTTCTTCCCTTTAGACCATTATACTTCCACCTGAGGAGGCTCGAGCGACGGCCACCACCATCACTCTGCTGTTAGACCTCGCAGTATGATAACGTGCCAGTTGCTGACGAGGACGTTTTCATGTGCAAGTTTACACTGTGGTGAATAATTGACATGCAAATCAAATAACCAACAGAAAGTCAAGTTTTGAGTGGCTGAGCTATCAAATACAATATAGTCAATTGATTATGTGAGACCTTAAAATTACGTTTTTGCTGCAGGTCTTGAATTAATAATCCAAATACTTTATATCACAATATTCCAGGAATTTCCAAGAATGTGACAAAAACACATCTCTAAGTGTGTTAAATGAAGGACAGAGTTGTGTTTGATGATCACCGGGTTAAAGTCTGTTATTCATACATTTTCATACACTCTGATTTTCTATTATAAAAAAAAGTATTTTGTCTATTAGAAACCTATAAACAACATTCATAAAATGTCAAACCTGGTTAGGCAGTTATGTCATCGAATCATCACCTCGCAGCAACAATGATTTCTGGTTGTGGAAACCGGATACCGTGTTCCTCGCCAGAACAATGAATGGATGCATTTACTCCCTATTGACACACATATAATGAAGGTTCCTATTGTGTTTTCAGATCACCGTGCAGTGTGTTCCCAGCACACCGGTTTTACTTCCATTATTCTCGATGCCCATATATGGCTCACGAGTACGTCATCAACACACATCTGTACCTTTCATATGACATCATTGTCATCTTGTGCAAGAAAAACAATAATGAAATTGTTACTTGTTGTTTAAGCTTCTTTTCCATTAAACAATTTAAGTTAAACACTGTTAAATCATATTAGAATGAATGTGAGTGTTGCCCAACCAAATAAAACACACCAATCTCAAACCCTATACAAACATGCAAGTGGGTAAACAATATTATCTCCTTTGCGATGTCAGCAGGTCATTATTTTTTGCCCTGAGGGTGTGTCTTTCTTTTGTCCCTTTTGAAATAGAATTCTTTTGAACCCTTCAAAAGAATTTACACCTAAGAAAAGTAATGAGACTTGACAAATCAATAATTGATCCCAGGCAAAACCTCCCTAGAAGTTTCCACAAACTGATATTATTGTGGATATATCGAAAAACACACTTTAATCGTTACAAGCTGCATTTGGGAAATGATAAAATATGAAACTTAAAGTGTGTTTAAAATGGCAAAATGACAAGGAGAACAAGTTATTTATAGTCAGGCTAGACAGCAAGTTAATCTCCTTTCATCATCAATAACCTTCATGTCCACGTTGTTACATGTGCAACTTTACATCTGGACTGGTTCACACAAAAACACCAGTTTTCATAAAAAACACAAAACTAAATGGAATTTGTTCACAGTAAAATCACAGCTCTGTGTCAAAGGTGAACATGCACTTTAATATTTTAATAAAGCAACTTTTTATGGCTGCTGATGTTATCATTTGTTTGAACAAGGACCAGATCACATTAGCGTTTGTGGCACAATGGATAAAAAATGAACTTTGATCTCAGGATGTAAAGATTACGACCCTCAAACACATTAGACTGTAAAAATAAAAGGAAGGAGACAATAAAACAAGCAATATAATGAGACGCACAGTTCTTCTCTAGATGTGGAAAATAACATTGAGACTTAGTGTGCATTGGATTATTGCATAAAAAGATCAAACTAATGATTTTCTTCCTCTTTTTTTTGGAATAAGTAGTAATTGATCAAATTATGTTTTTTGCTTAAAGTTGTTAAAAACACACTGTTGAGAGATAAAAGAATGTAAGAATGTGTGTATGTGTGTATGTTGTGCTGTATGTTAGGGGGACAAATTGTCTAAGTGGAACTGTGGCAGTAAAATAAAGCTTCTACATTTGTATCATATTTTGGAGCATGTTCGTGAGAGATTGTCAAGTCGATTTGTAAACTATTGAAGTAAACTTCCGGTGACAACAATTATCACCATCAAAATAAAAGCCACATTTTAGTAAGAATCTAATCAGCCTGTTGAGATGAAGCAATGAATTCCAAAAAGTCATAATCCTCAGTTACTAAAATTCAAATAATGCCAAATTATGATTGCACAAGCCTGTGAGCACCGCTGTTGTCGTATTGGGTGAATACAGTGCAAATTATCTTTCCATGTAACTTAGCTGTGATAGCTAACATTACTGATGGTTGATTGATTAGTAACATATCTTAAATTATGATTCTGGATAACACAAATTAGGATTATGGCCGTGCATAATGTAATGGGCAGATAATAATATGTGTTCCCATGTTCCTGGGATGTTCAATTTAAGATGTCCATTATTTTCTTACAGCGCCATCTTGAGGCCAAAATACTTATTTTGCTCTTAATATAGACCTTGAATGGGCTAAGAATCTTTGTGTCCAGTAACTGAAGCTTTATATAAATAGCAGCAACACAAATTTGAAATGTCCTTCAACACATCAAAATCTAACGAAATACCCACATTTTTAGCTTTTGATAATAAATGTATGGAAAGTATACCATCATACAGTTGATTTTAACCCACAAAACCACAATTTGTCATTACAGAATTGTATTAAAGTCTCAATTTAGACCTCCTAATGAATTAATTGATTAATTTAGTTAGTTATTTGGTTGTTTAAAAGGGACAATCGACTGTCATTGACAGGCCCAGAGTTAGGCACAACTAAATATTCTCCAGTCTTTATGAGGACTTTTACTTTGAATGTCATCAACCGGAAGTTTGGTCGTCACGGCTGGCGGGAGGTGGAGGACGGGAAGCAGGAAGAACCGTCTGACGGGAGAAGCGTCAACAATGAGACCGCAGCTGCTGCGCTCTTCACTGGGCTGCTTGGTGACGGGGTTCGGGTCCTTTTCCGCTTCACGAAACAAACTCGTCACTCAAGCAGCCGCTGTGCCACATCTGTACAGTTTGAGAAACGCCATGCACTATCAAACTGAGGAGAGAGGGAACCCCAATTCTCCAGACTACCGGATTTATATTAGTAAGTCAATAATCGCCATTACGAGATGAATAAACGACACGTGCCCCCAGCATCTGATGCTATAACGTGTTAGCACCGAGGTATGGGCTCGTGACAGGTGAGCACAGGTCGATATCCAGGTGAAAGTCACCGGTTGACCTCTGAGTTACATGCGTGAGTTGTTCATTGCATGTGGTAACTTACTCCAAGGACTCGGCAGCCAAATGTCAGGCTCCAGCTTCCTCCAGGTTGAAAGACTCATTAGTAGAGAGGAAGAGTTCTACCTGTAGACTACTCACGTGGTTTTTTCTTCCTCTTGGGTTCCCGTGGACTTACAATCAGTAGTGGAAATCAGGCACACAAAAGTCATCTAACTTAATTACCACGTGGAAATTGTAAACAAGTTTGAAATCACTCAATAAATGGGGCCAGTTGTGGCCCCTGTCTTGCTGTGACACATCACAATGTCAACGTTGACAGGGGCCAGTTAAGGTGTGAAATTTGCAACAAGCTAATTTATTTAAAACTCGTAGATAAAGCATAGGTGCTACAATCAATATAAACTTATTGTGGCCTGAATTTAAGATAAGATAAAACCTTTATCCGTCCAACGACGGGGAAATTTACAGCAATACAGCAGCAAAGTGGATAGTGCACACATTAAAGAGCATTTGTAAAACAAATAAATGAATAAGTACACATGTCTAGATGAATCATCAGAAATAAGAACTAATGAGCAAGTGATATGTCCATTAATGAGTTGAATCTATAACTTTTACAAACTCCTCCGAGGCTGTAAGTCAGAACTGATCATATGTTTGCATGTATGATTTTTAAACCCAGTTACAGTTATAAACAATAAACAGTTCTACAGTCAGGACAGGACACTAATATAACAAGTTAACTGGGTACCTTTTTCTGATTAACTGTCTTCTGAAATGTCATCGCTGTTTGTTATGTTTCATTATTTTAATGTTTGTTTGTCTTTTACTCAGAAACCGGTGAAGGGAAATACATTTCTCCGTTCCATGACATTCCACTCGTAGCAGAGACGGAACAGGTAACTTTGATGGCAGAGCTTTTATTTCTTGCCTGATAAAGTGATGAAGAAAGTGAATAAACATGATATACACATTATTATGTGTTTTTTCTTCTCTGTCAACAGGGCAATGAGTCGCTAGCTAAAAAGCCCAGGAAGACTCAGAGTGAGGTACGACTCAAACAAACACCTGTGACACCTGGAACTATTCAGCTCAGCATGTACTGAATATAGTTTTCTTCTGTCCGTTCAGGTGCTCTTCAACATGGTTGTGGAGGTCCCTCGATGGTCAAATGCCAAGATGGAGGTAAGCAGGCTACAGATAGAGTATCTCACATCCTGAAGCTGTTTTTATTTATTGTTTATCGAGCCTCTTTTCTACTAGTGAACCTAACAATGCTCAACTTCATATAAGTAACAAGTAATCAGAACTTTATGTACACTGACTATCTTGTTACGATGCTAGAATAGCAGTAACATGAAGTTTTAAAGTGTTGTCGATATAATAGAAGTTATGTAATGTTTCCCTCACCAGGTAAGTCAAAGCCTTTTTTATTTTAAACATGCACACACGTAAACCAGTACGCCTTCATAATGTCAACAATTTCCAGATCGCAACAAAGGAACCGCTGAACCCGATCAAACAAGATGTAAAGAAAGGCAAGCTCCGATATGTTGCCAACATTTTCCCCCATAAAGGTTACATTTGGAACTACGGGGCGATCCCACAGGTGAGGAGAAGTCCATCATAGAATCAGCTTTAATGGCCGAGCACGAGAAAGACACATGACAGATTAGAAGAAGTTAAGAGTAGACACGACTATGAAGTTTGTAAGTGCAAAGAATGTCTTTTAAAAGTGGATTAATGAATGTGCCGATGTGTTCATCAGCCCATGTTTGACCGTAGTCTTAATACATCGATATAGTTGTGATATAGTTCAGTGTCTTTAAGCGTATACAGTGAGAGTTTTATGTATTAGGTCAGTTTGTAGTAATGATTCCTACACTCACATGTTCTCTAAGACCTGGGAGGATCCGAACCATACGGACAAAGACACCGAGTGCTGTGGTGATAATGATCCCATCGACGTTTGTGACATCGGCACCCAGGTAAGACAACCTGAGGTGTATGTAGAAGTTAGGTACTATTCTGGGATGTTTTTTCCCTCCCTGACTATTTTTTTAAAGAGAACCTCTGAGTTAAGAGTTTGCTTATGTGTTGGTCTGCTTTTCAGGTGTGCTCTCCTGGTCAGGTGATTCAAGTGAAGGTACTTGGCATCTTGGCAATGATTGATGAGGGAGAAACGGACTGGAAGGTCATTGCTATCAACGTGGAGGACTCTGATGCCAAAAACCTAAACAGTGGGTGTTTTCCACCGATCATATATAAGCTGGGGATGGGATGTTTGAAGGCAGCTTCACGAGGAAAATACAGTTTGAGATCTAATGGGTCTTCTATTATTATTCTGTTGTCTTCAGGCATTGAGGACGTCCGCAAGAGCCGCCCTGGTCATTTAGAGGCCACCGTCGACTGGTTTAGGAAATATAAGGTGCCCGATGGAAAGCCTCAGAACCAATTTGGATTCAACGCACAATTCAAAGGCAAAGTACGAGGACCTTTGTGTACTTCATGCATAGATTAGATGTGACAGTTGGCGTACAAGGGTTTGCAGACAACTGTGGTTGTAGTGGCTGAATGACTTCAGATAGATTGCCTGCTCAGAAATCCAAATGATGTCTTAATTACCGTTGTCCTTTGTCCTTCTAACAGGACTTTGCATTGGAGATCATTAAGTCCACTCATGAGCACTGGAGGGCACTAGTGCAGAAGAAGACAAATAGTGGAGGGATTGAATGGTAAATTGCTGCATGTAAAATTTGTATTATGTGTGTGTGTAATGTTTATATATGACTATGACGCTCTCTGGGAATTCTGCAAACACTAATTATCAGTGGATAATTCTTTTTTTATTCAGCACAAATCTCTCCTGCTGTGAGAGTCCATTCCAATGCAGTACGGAAGAGGCCAGAGATGTGGTCCAATCTGTGAGGATTACCATAGGATGCTTTCCACATTGCAAACACATTAATAGTCTAAAGTCTGCACTAGAGTGATATTTGTTAACTATAACCTTTAATTTCACAGGCACCTGCATTCGGCAGTGCACACACTGTGCCTCCGGGGGGTGAGTACATGATGAGTGACGCACAATAAATGAGGTTTATCTGAGGTGTTATTTGCCTAATTCATGTGATTCTGAATCTTTTGCAGTGGACAAGTGGCACTATGTCTGAGTGATTTTAAGGACCTGAAGGCATTTCGGAAACGGACAAAACGTCCTTCCACTTAATGAAGCACGTCGAATAAGTCCAATGACGAGGACTGATGCTCAACTTTATAAAATTCCTGGTTTGCCATCTTATAAATGTACGATGACAATATGAGCCAGTGGACATGATGTCATCTGTGTCAGAGAATGACACACATGGAATATGTTTTTAACATCAGTTCAAATGTAGATGTACATCTTACAAATAATTTGTCTCTTCTGATTGTAAATCATGTATATGTAATGCAGTATTTCTTGGCCTTCGATAAGACCGATAGTGTCATACTAATATAAATACTTTTTTCAACTACAACTACTTGCAACTGCAAAGATGTCACAATTTATATGTAACAAGTAAGTTTCTTCTTATTTGGATGAATAAAAAAGTGAAACTTAAAATGATCTCATTCCGGTTTTATCCATACAAACATAATTACATGAGTGTAAAAGATGAAGCCAGAAAAGCACAGAAAGTAGATACTAAAATGAACTTGGAGTGACAAATCAAATTGCTTTAAATAAATATAAATTTTATTAAAAAAACACCCACATCTCAGCAATATCAGGAATGATATAATAAACAGCTTTCAAATAAACTGCATTCAGTACATTACAATACTTACAGTATTATTACCCATCCGTAATTCCATTTTTGTAGCATACCAAACTTCAGGAGAACAAGGGAAGCCTTGAAAAATAAAACAGGAAAAAAACGTTGCACATTTGTTTGTTTTTTTTATACCTTTTAGTGTCTAACTGCAAGAAGACCATGTTTGTAGCAACAGCTAGCTTAACCTTTGACCCGAGCACACATAGTGCACTAGGCATGCCCAGAAAGTCATTCAAGTAATGTTGACTCACTCAGAAACACTCTGAAGCATCTTCAAGTATGGCTATGCTTTTAACCCGCTATATCTTAGACATCTCGGCCTTCTCAACCACAACCTGCTACTGTAGCTGGGTCCTGTACAATGAAAATAAACACGTTTTTACAGAGATTTAATTTTACAAAACTAACAGTTATAAAAGCTATAACTTCTAATGTTTGAGCTAACGGGGTATTTTTTAACCGTAAACATTGCTGTGACAGTGATTGTAATATTTACAAAGACTTCCTGTACATAATGTTCACCTGAAAAGAGCCAAAAGGATGTTTTGAGATATGATTTGGATTGCTGTTGAGAGAAGCTGTGGGTCAATTTGACAAAACTAGAAGAACCTACAACAACACCAAAGAATGAGTTGTATTATTGCAATACAAATTCTTGGCATGTACAATGTAACATAATTTATTTATTTTTTTAACACATTTACAATCTCGTTAAATAAAACATTGTGTAATTCTTTATTACATATTTTTTTTTCCTGAAAAAAAGAAATGAAGTGCTTTCAGAAAATGAATATGTCGAAGAGTGGGGTGTGTTGTTACTATAACATGACAGTCATTTCTTTATATATCAAATTCATTAAAAACAAATAGACGGGAGAAAAATCATTATACAATTGCTTAGTGGTTATAAATAAATTGAACTATACACAGGCACAAAGACGTTAATCACTGCCCTGGTCTTGCCTCATAGCAAAAGCAAATACATTGCTCTTTATTTAGTCAAAATCATACTTTCCCTTTAGTCAACTCAGTGCATATACTTTATGTTCAATGTTTTTTTTTTTAAAGATTACCACCGGCCTACTAACTAAAATACAGGTATAAAATTGCAGGAAAGTTTCACAACATTTATGTCTGTGTGAAGAGAAGTAGACAAGAGTCGTATTGGGACTCAGGATGCAATGTCAAGTCCCTGAGTGAGGAAAAAGACAAGATGAACACAGGCGATGATGTACACAAAATTGGTTGAAAATGTCCCTGATTTTACAGTAACATCAAAGTTCAAGAAGTACTTTCCGATCAATTGATAAAAAAGTAGGAAGTGAACTTTTCCGCCTTTTGGTGGCCTGTAGTTTAACATTTTGAAAGTAATACAGAAAGGAAGAAATAAAAATGTTATAATCCTATTGCCAAACTGGATTTGAGGTATTCGACAGGCTGCTACTGTACATTATTTAATAGCCATCTCACTGCCCAAAGAGTGTCACATTGTATGTTTCTAGCAGGTTGAATAGCACCTTATGAAATAAAATCAGTTGTAACCCAAAGAAATACAATGAAATAGCCTGTAAGCATTCTTTACAACACAGAATCTATAACAGTAATTCCAAAAAGGGAAATTAATTTACTGTACAAATCTCACTTGTTTATCTTACAGTTAGATTACAATAATTAAAGAACCCACAGCAAGCCAGCTGCCCTCTGAAACTGACACTAAGCTTACCCTGTTTCATGCTCCTCAGTGTATAAAAAGCATATTTACTATAGCACCACAGACATGAAACTACACTTAATTTTCACAACCCAGGCTTGTTCAATGGACCTGCTGCAAGGAACATTAAAACAAAGCAATGCACCATTAGAATGGCTCAATTTACAGTATAAATGACATTGGGAAGTGATGGAAGCACCAACACAATGACAGTTGAAAAAAGGTCTTTGCATTAACTTGAGACAGTTTTCATCATGTTATGAATTCAACAATTTAAGGGATGCTTCTAACATTCTTCAATTTCAATGTTGCAGTTAAACCAGTTGTTATGATTTAATGGTATTACCAAACATGTAACTCATATGATCAGAAAGTGCTCAAGAAACACTGACTCGCCAAAAAAGATGATCCTGATGATTTGAAAGTGGGATTATATTCCCCACTGTGTCCTGTTAATATAAGTTATTCAGTGTCACTCATTCAGAGTGTCAGAGTATAATGTCAAGGCATTTGAATTTGAAAAGGTGGTAATAAACTCACACTTTAGCACCGTGAATGTTGTCATTTACAAAGTCAGTGTTTTATGCCAAGATCATAGCTCCAAAATTCTGTAAGAAAAAATAAAGCCACAACAAATTAAACTTTGTTTCCAGTAAAAATAGGTCCTTATGTAAGACTGAAAGCACCCAGGATTTTGACAGTGTGTACAGTATCTTGCGATAGTTGCAAAGAAAAAATAAATACATCCGTGATGGGATCACCTTGTAAAGCTTGAATATTAAGGAGGTGAGAGACCTGATGTGATTATTGATGAGGTTATTTATGATGTATGTTTATTTTCAATGCACCATTGCTAACTTTAATGATAGGAGGGAGTGTTTTAAGGAGGCCACAAGTGCTTGTGTTCTTTCTCTTAAAAAAAGCACCTTAAATAGTTTTCTTGATGAGAGTGTTCTAAACAAACTGCCGATAAGGGCCTGTGACCTTGGTGAAGGCGTAGGGAGATGTACTGACATAGGTGTTTGTTGTGCATGATAAGGACCCCTCCATTAGTGCCTTGATAAAACGCTTGTAAGGAGGTTCCCCAATGGGTTCTGATGACTCAGAATGTTCACGCTTTACCCCCTTCTTGTTGCCCTTGCTTGGTGTCCCTTCACCCCCATTCCTCTCTGCATCTTCCTCCTTTTCGCGAGCCTTCTCTGCCATCTTGGCTTCCCACAGTGCCAGACCATGCTTGGCCTCATTCATATTTTTGTGCTGGTAGAAGACCAAGGAGATACGTGTTGGGTGGTTGCGGTCTGGGTTTTTAAGGGGTGTTGTGGCATGGAGCTCCCGTTTAGCACACTCAATGAGGACAGAGCCATGGCTAGGTGCCACTGCCACACCACCAATATCAGGGTCCAAGAAGTTGTGTTCGTTGTCTGACCACATCTCTGGCTTTTGCGGGGTTGTGGGTGTCTGGGGTGTTCCAGGCTCCTGTTTAATACCCGATCCCATGAGGCTTCCATTTGGCGGACCTAATCCTGACTGGGTTTCAGGGTTTAAACCACCTAACTGAGTAGGAAGCATCTTTGGGCTAGGCATACCCATCTCTGTCTTGATTTTCATATGGAAAGGATCTTGGCCTGTGGTTAAAATTTGAGGGCTCTGACAGAGGTATGGATTTGGGTACCCTCCAAACTGATTGCCTTTGCTCACAGCAGCTGTGTAGTCTCGGGCAACATGGGCCGAGGGTGCTCCTGAGAGGGGGTCCATAAACCGTGGGTCGGAGCTTCCATTAGGACCATAAGGGGTAAAAGGTCTCATGGGGTGAACTGGCCTCATGCTGCATGGATTGTAACCACTGACCTGTAAACCTGGCTCTCCATACCTTGGTGGATAATTCACCTCATAACGTGGCTGCACACCATACTGCTGCTCTGGGTAAAGGACTGGCCGCTGTTGTCGGTACATATCCAGGTGCTTTGGGTTTGCAGCATAGTATGGATGGTAATTTTCGAGAGGCATTCCCCCATTACATTGATAACTGGGGTATGAATGATTTGATCCATTTATGTACGAGTTCGGTACATGGAGTTGGGAGGGATAAGGGCTAGCTGGTGTTGTTGGTTGAGGAGAATACATGCCCCCTGGCTTTGAAGTGCTTAGAAATGACCCAGGATGGTTGGGGAATCTGGGGTAGCTGGCTGGATTTGTTGCACCAGGATAAGAGCAAAGAAGGCTCTCATGCTGTTGTTGCTGTATTTGCCGAGGATGGGGTCCAAAGTGTGATGGTTGACCTGACTGTAGGGTTGCTCCCACAGCACCTATAATTGGTCCTAGGAAACAGAAAATGCCAGCAGATAAAGGTGTAAGCAGCAGTTGAAAAAATAGCAAAAAATCCACAGTCATGTCACATTTTGCGTATCAAGAATGAATTCCTTACTTAATGTTTTTCTAGTGTTGATGTTATATTATGACAGTAAGTAACTAGGAACAGATTTTTCATTGCATCATTGCAACAGTCAATACTTTTTCCCCTACCTGCCACAGGAGGTCTTTGAGCGATATTTTCATAAGTGCCGACTTTTGACTTGGCCTGAGCGGCCTTCTCTGTCCTGTCATTAGAGTTGTCCAGCATGGCATTCTTAATGGCAGCTGCCTTCTTAGCATCCAGCTTCTTTTGACGGCAAGACTTGGCTGGCTCTGCAAGCATGCGCACCTGGCGGCGAAAGGCACTGAGAACTTGGATGGCACCTGACTTGATTTTTTCCTGTTGACCCTCCTCACTGCCAAATTCATCAGTGTTGGAAGCCTTATAAAGTGGTAGGACATGGAGCTGCTCATCCTCTGGTATCTTTCCAATTTCTCGGTTATCCTCCCTTGTTAATGTACACACCTGGAAAAAAAGGGTGAGTCGTTTACATTTTCCCGGGTATCAGATATCACATAATAAAGTCTTCTTTAGTCATCTACATAACGTCAAGCTTTGGCTAAGGGGTTTCAGTAGTATGATGTGCAGTTCAAGCCTTTATCATTCTCAAAGAATACAAAATATACAAGATATATACATTTCCCGGTTCCAACTTACCACTGTACTACCACCAATCATGTTGTGGAGGTCTCTATGAGCATGGGCACAGAAGTCCAGACAAGCAGTGACCCCAGAAAAGGGACGGCCCTCCTTTACCCCCAGACGACAATCGGGTGCCCTGTGTTCATGTTCCACCTATGTTGCGGAACAACAGCAGGGTAATTTGAATAAGGCATTAAGAGTTTCTGACACCACTTTCTCAGCGCTTCATTTTCGGGTCTATAAATACGCATTTACACTAACCATGTTACTTCAGGCTTGTGTTGCCAGTATACTAATATAAAGAAGGTATTACAATAACTAGCCATTCAAAATTGTGCCATACCCCATTTTGAGTCCATATAATGTTCACATATCCTCACCTGGTTTCCATAAGCCTCAGGTGCCAAATCTTTATATAAGGGACCTAATAAAGTTGCCAGATTATGAAAGTTCTGCTCCACCCTCTCCTCCTGAAAGACAATATTTGTAGAATTAAGTTACCACAATTAGCATATTAAACATACAGGACCAATATTATATATACAATATTTTTTTCACTGCTTAAAATACCTCTCTCATATCGTCTCCAAGCAGCTTGAATTTTCTCGGGATTTTGCTCCTGGCAAACTTGCAGCCATTGTAGTACATGCTCCAGGAGCAGCCAAAAGAGAAGGATGCTCCACAGGCTTCAGGATTTAACCCCTGGCATGCACAGGTCCTCCTGAAGGGGGAGGGTTTTAGATGAGTCATTGGTACGTTAAATGCAACATAAGAATTGATGTCTGGGGAATGATTTGGGAACTGCTACCTTCTGATTTGATGCAAGTAAAATGAAAACAAGAGCAAACATTCCCTGCTATATTTCCAAAAATGTTGCAGATAAATATGGTGCAACTACATATAGTATGCTTGAAGCTGGCATGTTTGAAAAAAATGAAAAAACAGTGATCATCCTTATGTATGTGTGGATATGAAGGCTACCTTCACCCACTTAGCAAGAGTTTAGTTCTGTTGTGCTGGTACTTACTCCTCATTGAGAGCGCATCGTCTCTGGGTGAGGGTTCCATGCTTTGTTAGAGTTTCACTCAGCTCGAGGTAGAGTTGGTCAGCCAGGCTGGGCATGATGCCCTCCCAAACCAGGATCACCACAATGATACAGGCTGTCTCACATTTGTGGCCAGCACGTTCCCGAACCAACACCAGTATCTTTTCTTCTTCACTGGATCGGCGGATAACCTACAGCATGAGAGATATAGGAATTTGTGCTCATGCAGGTATTAGATGCAAATTCATATAGAGGCACGTTATAGAGGTACCTGATTAGACTTCTTAAATTAAAACTATTAAATACTATTCTTACCCATTTGGCAATAGGACATCCCTGTGTGCTTTTCCCTTCCTTGCCGGTGTACAATACTTTCTCAATCCTGATAGCGCGACCATTTAAACCGGATCTTCAATGCAAAAAGAGATATTTAAGTATACACAAGTAGAACAATAGGTAGTGGTTATGTAACACAATACCTGTATACGGTATTTTTTAAGAATCAAATTTGCTGTTCACCTTGTCTCCATCACCTCCCGTATTCCAGCAACAGTAGGTGCTGACCCCAAGTGCGTATAATATGGGCCTTCATCCTTCTCACTGATTTGCTCTGAGTATAAGAATGGAACATGTATTAATATTTTGCATGCCACCTGATCAATCATGCTTCAGAACCAACATTTGGAGACTCACCAACACAGTGGCAGGATGCAATGTCATATTGTGTTTTCATGGGTGTATCTAGAAGATTTTTTATTGGGGTATCCAATAGCTTCATGGGAGATTCCATAAAGTTTTGTAGAAGATTTTCCTTCTTAGGTGTGGAGTCAGGTGGCTTTTTTAGTGCTACATTGGGTGGGGCAGCTCCGAATGATTCCACTTTACCCAGGTCAGTGTTGGTTGACAGGATTGTGACAGGCCCAGAAGATTCGACCTTGACTCTATTTGCTGAATTGATGAGAAGGGATTTCTTTTCAAACACAGTCGAAAGCTGGTACTGCCTAAGGGTTTCTTCCATAGAGGCCAAGATGCTGCCCTGCCTCTTGTTCTGGTCACACAAGGACTGTTGATCCTCTTGTTTGATTTGCATACCACCTATGCATGCCTCTCGCATTTGTAACTGCTGTGCTTGCTGCTGTGAGCAAGGATGCTCAAATCTGAGTCCGTTTTCAATTTTTACAGGTCTCAGCCCATGTTGGGGATCACTAGTGCTCTGAGAGGGATGAGGAGGACCCTGGCGTTCCTGCCTTTGTAACAAATGCATGCGCAGGGCTGCGTGCCTCTGCAAGTCTCCATGAGGGCCTGCAGGTCCCAGAGGTAGTCGAGGTCCCCTTTGGAACTGGTTGCATGATGTGTTCAGCTGGTGTTCAGCTTTGGGGTATATCTTGGTTGATATCTGCTGGTTTGATACATCTTGTGTTAAATGAGTTTGTGACTGTGTGGAGGTTGGGGGGAAGTCTCTGTGGCTAGGCTGGTGGCAGTGGTTGTTAGGCCGCTGTGGTTGAAATTGCTTGAGATTACTGTTATCCGAGTTTGGAGAATACTGCCTTTGATGTTGTAGTTGCATCTCTGTTGTCTTATTATAGTTGAATGTTGCATGGTCACCATGCCGGATGTTTTGGTTGATGGATTGGGAAGAATTGTTTCGAAGTAGCTGGTTGGGTTGAATCAGCTGCTGACCTGGCTGAGGCTGACTGTGAGGTCTGTAATTGGGAGACTTCAGTTGATGCTCTTCAAATTGTGGTGGGTGGGACAGTGGACGTTGGAGATGACAGTGCTGTTGTGGCTGGGTTGCTAAAAACCCAGGTGACAATATCTCCTGCAAGTCAGGGTCTTCACTTAAGTGCTCTGCCTGCATGGGGTTGTGGTAGTGGCTGTTTGCCTGCTGACTTTGGTTGAAATTATGCTGCTCAGGCATTTTCTGGGGTTGAGCCTGATGTTGAGGGGCTTTAGAATTTGATTGCTGCCACTCAGGGGCAGTGTTGTGTTGGGCTGAAGCACAGTGCGTCTGAGCCGGGAGACTGTCCTGTTGTCGCTGCTGGAGGCTGTTAGACCCCTGGCTGCTATCTCTGAAAATTCCCTGTGTCTGGAACCTTTGCGCTGTGTTTGCCTCCCACATCTGGCTGTGACCCTGGGTGTTAGCTGTTTGCTGATCTGGGTGAGGCTTAGCAGAGAAGCCCGGCCACATGTCTTGCTCTTGTGCCTGGGATGACGTGCCATTTGCTGGATCCTGCTGGGAATGTGAAGGGTTCCGCTCTATCCACCCTCTCTGTTGGGAAGTTGAACACAGTGAGTTGTCTCTTGTGTTATCTATCCCGTTTTCTGACCCGGCATGAAGGGGCTGCTGAAGACTGGGCCCCCTAGTGCCCATACTGTCAGCCCCTCGTGGGTTTCTGGCATTTTGCTGAAAGTTCCTGGGTTGAATCCCAAACTGGAGGCCCCTATCAGTGCCATGTTGCTGTTGCTGATGCTGACCAGACCCAGGTTCCTCACCTTGTCCCATTTTTAGCATCCCAGAGTTTGGAAAGGGCCTATATCCACCTTCCTCTGGTGCCCGTAAAGAAGCATTAAGCTCCATAAAATTGTCACGATTAAAACGCTGGTTCGATTTGTCATATATGCCTTTAGGATTTGTGTCATCTGGATAACAATCTGGGACATTTTTATGTTGCTGTGAGCTATTGGCAGTACTTGTAGGAGGTATCATGCCAGGCGGCTGACCTAGAGACAGTTCCTGCCCAGAGTAAGATGTTGACTGCTGCTGGTGGTCTGCCCCAAAATTGTTAGAGTATCCATTTGCTATATAGTTGACAGAGTTGTAATTGTTGTCTCCTTCAGCATTGCCAGGTGTCCCAGGCTGCTGGGGCTGTGAGTTGGAAATCTGAACTGAATTGGGCAATCCTGAGGTTAAAGAGGGAGGTTGAGCACCTTCAGTGGGAAGTTTATTTGCAAGGGAACCATTGACAGCATCGAGTTGTGTCCCAGATGTCTGCGGCGCAATTGACACTTGCTCAGGATAATACTGAGACAAAGTCTTCTGTAAAAGATCCCCTGGAGTGTTTTCTATGGTTGAGGGGGGTGAAATAGCACCATTTGGAATTGAAACTTGTTTAGTCCTTGTCAGATGGAAAATATCCCCATTAGGAATTGTACAGTTCCTCTTTTCTACTGTAATCTCTGTCTGTGGAGCATTGCATTCAAATTTTGTTGCCTTTGTCAACTCAGAAAAGTTGTCTACCAAACTGTAGCCCATGTCATGATTTCCTTTAATCCCTGAATCTCCTTTAAATTTCTTAGCCTGGTGGGCCAGTAAGGACTGTTCGGCAAGCGCATGCTTCAAATCTCCATTCATCAAATCTCCATTCATCATAAAGGATCCCTCATTGAACAGCCCTTGTACTGAAGCAGGGCTGTTGCAGTTCTCCTTGTGCCTCTTCACGGAGTTTGCACCTGTGCTGGGCTTGTAATGGTTCCAGTTTGTATCCCCAGTGATTTGCAGAGAATCTCCTTCTGAGGACTGGCCTCCATTCTGGAGTTTGCTAGAGAGGTTGCGAGATGTGCCAAACTGTGCTAATATCAGACTTTCTTCCGTCTCATGTCTGGTCTGTTCTGTTTCCATCTGGCCTGCTCAGCATCCATCCACGGGGCTGCCCTCTGTCCGTCCTGAAAGACAGAATGTTGGAAAGCAATATTTAGTTACAAGTACAGCTTCCTCTGAACAGAGTATTCAAATACAATAATAGGAATAGTGTAGTACAACGTCTGTGCTGATGGGATTTTCCAAGTTATTGAAATAATTCTGTTCAAATTAAAATGCTATTTGTGATGGAGCCTTTGTAGACTCATGGAGGACAGATCCTGCATATGTCTACAATTTTAAGAACCCCAGGCCAACATTGTACCGTACATTTAGTATGGCAAATATCCACAGTTGGCAAATATCCATGTAACACACCAATGAACACACATTTTCTAAATATGACTTCTATGTGTATCAGCTAGTAACACAATCATGGCATACAATTATATTCACCTTGACCTCATCCGTCAAAACACCTAAACACTAGATAACATCAGGATGCTTAGCTCAGATAACAATTATTAAAATACAGCACAGAGGTTTCACAGGACGGTGTTGATCGACTGTGGTCTGCGAGTCACAATCTTCAGTATACCTCTATACTTCTCTTTGAGGACACTCATCTCTAACTGAAAGCTGTAACTTCTTAAACCTGTACTGCACATACATCTGAATTAAACCCTCAAATACCACGATAGCTCAATTCTAAGACAATGTTTTTTTTTTTAAGAAATCTTCCAGAATTCTTAATTTAAAATGCACATAACCCATCCAGGGCAGGTATTTTTGATATCCTTCTTTGCACATTTTCTCAAGGTATCTCTATAAAGCTTTACCACATGTAAAGGTAAAACATAAATGTGGGCACTTCTTGCTTCTTCTAAGACACATGCAGTTTCTGATCTGATACCAGTTAACTGCCTCAAACGGGATGTACTGTAGAGGCGTTCAAGGAATGAATCTTTTTCAGTCAATCTTCAAACTGATCTTACAACACTGAGTCATCGTTGTCAATGACGGAATCAACGGCTTTCAGCAGTGTCACTCCTCTTACTTACTTTATATACAAAGCTTGAATGGAGCTTGTTTTGTATTGTACTTAATGCAACAGACCACACCTGAACCAAAGACAGCAATAATATTTGTATTTTTCACAAGTTATAATATCAAAAGATGTAATATTTGAAAGAAACACAAGTCTAGTGGATTAAAGGCAACAGGGCGTAAGGTTAATGTCCCAGATGGTGAATGAGAGGGGATGTTGGCTGCTTGTCAGCTGTCACCCTGAACGTATTAGAATGTTAAATATGCAGATACAATTCGGTCATCAGGTTCGAGGCCTTTGTTATCGGGACTAAGCTCAGATATTAAGAGCTTTGTGTGTTGAGGTTATATGGATACAGAAAGTAAACACCTCGAAGGTTTCCAACAACACTCAGAGAAGAGATCGGTAGCAACGTACAGGGGAATATTTCAAAAATATATCTTATATCAATTATCTTACAAGACCGTGAATTAAAATGTAGGTGAATAAAGCTCAAAGTTTCAATATAGAGAAATTAATAAAGCGTGTAGTCTGTTTAATAAAGTTTAGCTGTAGGTTTCATAACAGCTTTCAGTGATAAAAATGATGGATGAAAAACAACATATCCACGGTGGATTGAGCAGCAAACAAGCTTATTGTTTGCTTCCTTGCTCTCGTGCCACGAGCAAATAGGTTCCTCTGATTCCAGTAGCTCATTGATTTTTGTCTGCCTCTCTCAATTATTAATGCATGTCACATCCACACAATCTGCAAAACAATTGCAGTGCCCAGGCTTGAAGAGCCGCAGTCTAATCCATCATAATTGTGAGCAACTCTCCTGCAGAAGCTAAAGGAAAGGGCAGCTGATGAGCACCAAGGAGAGCCCAGGTTGAATGTTAAGTGTTTTTTCGTTTTAATTCAGAACATTAACGCTTATTAACTGCGGGAGAGAAGCTCATTGCACGGATTATGTAGTTTCCCATGGGTGACAGCCCGTAACACAACCCGTTGTTGAAAATCAATTAGACTCTAGCTTCCCCTCCATCAATGTTACGTTTGAATCTGGCATTGCATATCTGTACTGCTTAATCTTATTCAGTGAAATTCTTTTCACTGAATTGGGGAAATACACATTGACACAGATTCTCCATTTCTATCTAGTCTGTATTAATCAACATAGAATGCAATATATATAAATATCTTTTCAAATAAACTATGGTTGTCCTTGAATATTATTTTCCGACATGTATTGAAAATAATTACATTTTCCTGACTTTTTATTGGTGTCCTGAGAGATGTCTGGCTACTTGTAGTCATCACACAGTGTTACCAACACAACAAAACGTTGTGGTCATATCTGATGACAAATACTTTGTGAACGGTTAGACACAGAATAGTCTGTCTTCTTCTGGGTCTCCAGCCAGGTAGCAAATATGTTATGTAAAGTTATAACCAACGTTTCGTGATATATGTTGCTGTATATCGAAGTCTGCCTGACACCATGTCTGTACTTATAATAAGTAAATCATGTCCTTGTACCTCTGAGTGAAGCCTGAGGTCACAGCTGCTATAGCCGAGTTCAGAAAAATATTCTGAACAACCTTTGAAAATATAATTGGAACCAGCTTTAAATTCCCACAAAAGCCCTCTTGTTAATGTAAACCTACTTTAGGCACCGACTGATGTTTAGGGGGGGAGGAGGAAAGAAAAAAAACGACTAAATATTATGGCTTGTTTCGTTCAGCAAGACTGTGATCCATCACTGGGCCTGATTATAACATCTTGAAATGGTTACAGCTGCTTATCATTCTGGCATGAGAGCTGTCATCTTCACATGAAATGTAATATCCAAAGCCTGGTAGTTTTTTGGGGAATTCTTTTTTTAAAAAATGCACAGTGTCCATTTCAACCACAATAAGCATTAGGCCTTTCAAAGAAAATCATCAATAGTCACATGCAGTATTCAGTCCGTTTTTTTGTATCCATACGATGGCAAGGTTAGTAATGCTTTGCAATTCATTTATAGATCTAAAATACAAGTGAAGTATATGTTTAAATACATAATACTATATGATTGGTAATTCATAGTTCGTCAAACTGGAATTTGTTATAGGGAATTGAACTGACGTGAACTGTAGATGAATTCTTCCTTACAAACAAAACGCATCCGATTTCATTAAGTAAATGACACCTCGAGACATCATGTGTTTGAATGCAGTTACTGTGTTTAAAGTCCTGTTCTTTTATTTTCTCCACCAAAATGACCTAACTGATCACGCGGATCAAGAATCCACTTTGCTGCAATTGTGGTCTAGTCGATTGTCTGGACCAAGATGATCACCGTGATAAACTATCAGGCAGGCGAGCTTGTAGACATAATGATCTCTTTCTCTTTGTCAATCACCCCTCCAGGACATTAGCAGCCCTCCAGAACCCCCAAAGTTAAAGTGCTAAATCTCCCACTAACGAGCCAAGCTGTTACGAGGATGTCTGGAAGCTCGTCTCGCTGTCACAGCAGAGCAGCCAGCTGCCTGTTGGGTGGGAGAGGGGCAGCGGCACACCAAAAACAAAGACAACTTTCAGGTCAATGGCTGGGAAACCTAGACTGAGGGTGTCTTTTTGTTTGATGAAGAAAGGGTATCTTGAACCCCAAATGTACTTTGTCTAGCACATATCTTGACTAAAGAAACATATTGTCAACATCCAACGGTGTTTCAAAGAGGCTCATAAAACAAAAGTTCAGAGAAATTTCTCACCTCAGAAGATGCTCATTAGCCTGATCCAAACATTCTCCTTTAAAAATTGCCGATATGCAATAGATATGTATGGCCTCACCTAATTGGTATAAAATAGACAACCTTTAAGAGCTATTAAGTCCAATGGTTGTATTCAGATGACAGTGGAACATAAAGACGAAGGTTCTTGCAACAAGACTCATCTCCCTCCTGCTGTTATCAGAACGAGACACATGTTGAGTGCCACAGTTGCACCAGCATTGTAATCAGAAGTGACATTAAGCCTCTTTACGATCACGTCAAAGTTATTGAAATCGACAAGTGTTATTTTGACGAATGAGTACGAGAAAACCACGTGGGAGTCGTGAAACGGACTCTCATTCTTTTGATGGCTGGCGAGTGGTCTCTGCATCCAAGACGCATTCCCATTATACAAAAGGACACTTTTGCATCAGTGTTCTCATTCTAGAATATACGGTTTGGAAGAGCTTTGTGGAGGTTGCTTGCAACAGATGAAGAGGATGAAATGAGATAAGATTTTGATCAGTCATGTCCTGTACTTTGTGTACAGAGCTGTGCAGCCGCATCATGCAAATCACTGAAAATGACGAACAATGTCTTTATGTCAATAATATACATGTGATTTATGGTGGCTTTTCCATCCAATAGGTACAATGTGTTTCTATAGTAAGCTAAATGCCCTTTAGTTTGGTACTACATCATTAGAATATACAGAAAGTGTCTCTAAAACGAAACAAATGGGAACATTAAAACATTTCTTTTTGCTGTAGATTTTTCCATGTTTTCCTCAGTAAGAAAATAGATCCCTGAAAACCACTCAATCAGGTAATTGGGCAAATATCTCTTCCAAACCTAATGTGACTTGTTCTTTGTTTCGTCTGGCCCTCTGTAAATCAGTAACGAAGTCAAGAGGTGAACATTGGTACTAAGCTGCTCTCAGTGCAGCTCCATTCCTACGGGACACTCCAGAGTTTACAAAGGACCGAGCGGAGCCAAGCAGCTTGTCACGGTTGGGTACACCCACACTGACAACAAAAAAATAATCTTTGCTAACCTAGAACAAAGCCAGGGATCCCAGCTGAGTGTGTGCGCGCGCCTGTTTGCATACATTCATACAAGCACATGCACAGCAATTACGTAATGTAGTAAGTAATGCACTCGCTTTAAGAAATTTGGAGGCCTGCCTACTACAGCACTTGATTATTTATAATACGTATTACATTCTTTGGGAGATCTTTTTTTGGTTGCGGAAGTAGATCATTAAACTAAACCAGGGGGAGAGCGTAAAACTTATCTTTAATGTGGATGCCTCTTGGAAGTAATAATGCTTTGTTCTATTTTAGTTTTCTTTTTAGTAGCACATGGGAAATGAGCAGTCTGTTTTCAGTTTATGGGGTGACTAAACTGGTTTGAACTTAAATCCCATTGAGCCTTTCTTTCCCTCCAGAAGTCAGTGTCTTTGTTTCTATATGCTGTTTGGCTTCCCTCCCTCTCCCACACAGCTTCACCTCCTGTCCTCTGACCTATAATCAGACATCAGGTCGCTCTGTACTTCTGCCATTCTTCTACTTCCCTCCTGTTCAGTCTATCATCTAGCCAGTGCTGTTATGAACCTGGCTGCTAAGTGCTGTTGTATAAATCTAGACACCCGTTTCCCATAGCTGTGGCCTCCGGAGCTGTGTATTTGCTGGCAATTGTGGATGGTCGGTTGCTTTAGTGCTTTGAAGCCTGAGGGCAAGGGTGGACTCTTGGACACAGTGTGATCAGTGTTGTAAAACAATGGACACAGTTTGCACAAGAGAAATTTAAGGCCAGTGGTTAATGCACATGACAATCATTTAACAAGTAAGCGTTTTGTTTCTAAAATTAAAGCAAGTAAAGAACTTGTTTCTGTTTGTCCACTGACAAAGAAGTGCCTTGTAAAATATAAAAACGAGCTACAAATCATTTGGTCCCATTTCCAGCGAAGCATGTTGCTGCTTCTTCAAAACACTAGTGGACTCTCACTGTGTTTTTGTTATTGCCAGAGAGAGACAGTGAAATATGAGAGCAACCATAGTAGATGCAGTCTATTTGGCGTGACTTGGCAGCCGTATGTGACATTCACCGCTAACGACAGCTGCTGCGAGACTCAGGTCTCTGCACATTCAGGTTCAGGCACAGCCAGCCAGACTAAAGAGCACTGCTGTTTGAGAGAAAGAGAGCAGCCCTGCAAATCAAACACACACTTGCCAGTATTTACCAGTGTTTTGCAAAAAAATTAACCATAAGACCATTTTAAACAGAGAACCCACTATACTGTTGTTGTGAAGACGCGTCATTATTTTTTGGTTGTTTACACAGAACCCAACAAAGCCGGCATAACTGCTGCTGGTTTGGCGTGTAAAACAACAATGTCAGCGCAACATTGGCGCGTTGTACTAAAGGAACTTTTATAAGTGTGTAAGTAAAATCTCAACCTTCGTAAACCCCTACCAGTGTAATTAGGTCAGATGACTTGCATTGTACAGTGTTTTAAATCCCTCCCCTAAATATAGAGCCGTGCTTGCTGCTCTGCAAACCTCATGACCTCTGACAACATTTGCACAACTTGGCATTCCAGCTGACTGTGTAAACTCTCTAACCCTCTTTCTACCGTGGAGAAACTTAGTTAGTTGTAGCTGAGGGAGTTTTTCCACTGTTACCATGCGCTTGCTCATTGGGGGAATGTTGGTATTGTAAAGGTCTAGATTTACTAGACTTAAACAACAAAGATGTCGGCTAAAAACAGCAGCGATTTTCAAATATAGGACCGAATTACTACTCTGATACTGTGAACATGCTCCACAAGTGTAGAGGTTGAGTCGAGTAAGGCTGAAACAGCTGCCGATAAAGACAGGAAGGAGTCAGTGACTAGTCCTTTACACAGCTCTCTAGAGATCTTGAAATATTACGACATGATAAATGTAATTAATATATGTTTTGTCAAGCATATGAATTGAGGGAGGTTATTAGAGAGCCAGGAAAGTCAAAACGGACCTACTCATAAAGCACAATGTTAAGTAAAGTGCTGTTAGAGTGGGTTCTTACTAAAAGTGAAATGCTTGTCACGCATGATAAGACGGATCTTTATTAATATTCTGTATTTCATTCAATCGTACGGCCAGGCCCCTAACACTTGTGATTTATGTCACATGGCACGCTCCTGCAGCGCTTACAATGCAACTCACACGGCTGCTCATGCGCTCTCTCCTTTCCCTCTTACTATGAAGACATATGATACTCTCCTTTCTAGTGCGGAAACAAAAGGTCCCTGTGTCTGCAGGTATTTGTATAATCCTCCGAATTTAGATGCCAGCTAGATCATTGTAAATGTATCTTCTGAGGACTCGGATCTTGGTCACATGGAGAATCTGAGGGAACTCTGATAGAAAGAGAGCAGACCTAAACAAATGAAAGTGCAATCCTGAACAAAAGGCTGAGTGAAAGTAGACCAGGCATATGCTTGATAAAGAGAAACTCATTGAAGAAATAGTTCTGGGGTTTCTCACACCAGCTGATCATGCGAAATGTGAAGTTTCTCGCTGTGTACTGAGACACGAAAAACTCATGAACATTTCCTGTCTATATGCTAAGCTGACCTACTATGAGCTGTAGCATCTTCTCATTTAACTGTTGTCAATCCGGCAAATATATTTAGTTCCTAAAAACCGTTGATGGCAGAAGCTTGTGGTTCTGAGATGGTAATGTGACATGTTCCATTAGCAAAGGAGGCGGAAACCTGACAACCTCAAAGTCTATTTCTTCAGTCAGGTAGAGCTGTGCAGTTTCATGTTGATACTCGCTGCGGCCTAATCACCACATTGTGACGTAATGATGGCCGCATCACGTGACAGCCTGGAGCAACAGATCACAGTTCTTTTTTTGTTTTGCCTCTTCTGTCATGTCCTTTCACATGATGGCTGACCAAAAACAGCTCTGTAGGTGGATTCAGCTTACTGAGAAATGTAACCCTGACGATCAAATGACCCGTTTTAATGAAGTAGAATAAACCTTACATTTCAAAGTGCTATATGAAGGAAACTTGAAGAACCTCAAGCAAGGTCAGTTGCCTTTGAAAAAGGCACTTAGATGTACTATGACCTGGATGAGTTAGTATCTTCAGACATTTCAAAGTGATACAATGTTTAACTTATATGTAAATGATCTAGCAGTCCTGTGTCTCCTTTTAAGGACTTCTAAAAACACTGAATATGTATGTGGATTTACCCAGTTTGCTTACATATAAATATGCTTTTCAATACCTCGATTTTCTTCTTTGTAGGCAACATTAATAGATTACCACAGAAACAAAGAAGACACAAACTTCTGTTTGTAATTTCTTCCCTAGAGAACTTCCTCCCCCACCATAAGAAGAGGTCTTGGCAGTCTGCATTGTTCTTTATGTCTAATGCAAAACAGATGTGGCCCACTTGTGGAGATTCCCACTGCAGTCCTTGTACTTCTGCAACTTTTTGTCTTATTGCCTTCGAGTGTTGTTATATCTCCTGACTAAATGGAAATGTCTGATTAGTATCAGGGTGAATGGAGTTTGGGGGAAATTAATCAAATATGCAATGGCCGCCCTTTTAAGTAAGTAGGTAATCTTAAAGTAAGATTTTAAAGGTTAAAGACTTACACACCAGATGCTCTGAACATTGTATGATAGCTAAACATTCAGGCAACCAGTGAAACAAAGACTGAAACACTTCTCACTCCGGTTACAGCTAACTGTCATGATAGCCGTGATGTGTTAAATTGTTTTTAGTAACAGCGGTTATCCAATCTCTCCACACGTATTTTGGCGAAACATCAACAAATCAGCTGTAACAGCAAACAACAACACGACTCCTGCGACAGTTAGAAGCTCACATCCGCTTATCTCCCAAGCAAGCTAACGCTAGCAGCTAACGCTAGCAGCTAACTGTCACAATAGTATTGTGTCGATTTGTTTGGATTATAGCTTCTTCTTTTTTTGCCACTCAAACCTTAACAAATGCACAATACTGCTATTGATAACACGTTACTTTCTTGAGAAACATTTGGTAAATTATCTTGCAGCTTGAAAGCATAGTTGGAATAATCAAAAGACAAAGGCGAAACAAGAAGAATGCAATCACGCTCAAAACACAATAGTAAAAGGTTCCGTGCTTATTTTGGTAATTTAAGTATAAAGAGAAACATAGTGTGGGAAAAGACAGGAAAGCATAATGATATATAAGCCCCGTCCACAACCAACATCTAACCCTCACATCATCTCCAAGTGCTCATTGTCAGGATTAAGATCATTTTTGACTGTTTGATCTTGTTGCACTGGTTCGACAGGCTCGTCATTGTGGAACTCAGGAAGGAAGGAGTTGGCGAGACACAAAATATGTTGTGATTTGTGTCTTCTAAAGACCTCGGGACATGTGTAGTGCAGTTGAGCTCCTTTTTTTTTAAGGGTAAGTTTGAACCGGCTGAACTGCGGCTGAACAGCTGTTACTTTAAAATAGCCGTCTGTTATAGAACCTAAACCCTAAAACAATTATGGACAAGTCCTTCAAGATGTTCATCTTGAGGTAGCTATTGACAAACAAAGACATACATTTCACAGTATGATCTAAATGTGTGTGAGGATATTCTTTCTGTTTTAAAATGTTTGACTAACAACTGAACTGTTTCTGTTGAACAGGGGATGAACCGTGCCTCTGTGCGTATCTCACACAACTCGTTCAGCAGGTAGAGCAATATGTTCATACAGTAAACATTGTAGGGAGGGGAGAGAATAGTCACCCTACCAGGTCTCAAACCTGTCTACACAATGGAGTCCGGCTTGTCGGTACTCAACCATAGTAACGAACACCATCGCACTACCCTTCCCACCAGGAAGCTCAGCCATGTGCTTCACACACACAGTCAACCCTGATTTTGCACTTTTTATGCTATCTAGACCCGGATTCTAGTTCGGGGGGGGCTGCTCTCTCCTATCCCCACACACATGCTACACATAAAAAACATCATGCTGGCATATGGTACTTTTAAACTTTGTCTAGTTATGTCAGTCTTATTTTTTTTTCTTTTCATGTTAGATTTCCTTGCTCCTTGAAAATGTCATGTGAAAGACAACGATTCATTATAGAATTTCATTTCATTTTAAGACAGATATCGAAATATTCCACTAATGCTGATACTGCCGAAAGAACTGCTGACAAGAGGCAACAGGCGGCCAAAAATACAAAACACACAGAAACATTTCAGTCAAACAGTGACTTTTCTCAGGGCTTGTCAGTATAGACCCGGAGGAGGTCAAGCCTGATAGCGGTTGAACATTAGCCCAGATCTGACTGCATGAGCCTGTTAGTCTTAGATTGTTCTCATTTAATCAGCTCAACCAGAGGAGAAACCCTGACTAGCAATGAAGCACCCTGTGCAAAGCTTACACACAGAGTCTAAACCTTTTTCTCTGTCTTCAAGCTGCATCGCATGGAGACTCTAATTAAGAAATGGGCTCTTAAGCATACAAACCGCTAACCTGCCCCAAACCCCTCACAATGCTCACTTTTCCTTTCCTCCCCTCCGATCCTTTTGTCGATGGTGCAGTCAATATGTCTGACTAACTTGATGAACTGTTCGCAGAGCAAAGTTAATTTCTTTCAGAGTGCACGGTAGCCATGGCGACCATCTTATGAGCGCTCCCAAGCCCATCTGGTCTAAACATTACCCAAACACTGCTCACTGCAGAATAGGCTGCTGTGCTGTGTTGTGCACATGTGCTTTATGCATTGATCCTGCCAGTAAATCAATCGTGCCACATATTCAGAAACCTACATTTTCACTTGTGTTCTCCGATGCCTTTAAAAGTGAGCTATAAGGCATGAGATCATGTATTACTAAATGAATCTAGCACCAGTTAAAATATAAGTTGTCATTCATGATATTTATTTTCAGAGCCTCAACATGCAAGATACTGTAGTTAATATCAATCGGAGCAACTACTGTACATTGGCCTTCTACCTCTCCTTCATTAATCCTCCCAGCGAGTGTAATGTACCATGAGATGGGAAGTCATACACGAAGCGAACTAATGAACAAACGCTGCTAAACATGTTTCTTCAATTTACCCCATAGCCTGCAAGTCTTAAGATGTGGCACACTAATGGACGCATTTATTTAACAAATATTTCCTTTCGGTTTGCATGACAGAAATCCAAACCAGCGTCCAATTAAACAAGTGGTCAAGTTGAACAGTAAACAAAACATTGTTATAGATCCGAGATTAATCCATGGGACACCTCATGGCAGTGAATGATTTCCAAATGGACTCAATACTTTGTCTACTGGATTTCAGCGTTGAACATAACTGAGCTAAGAAGCAAGAAAAGGCCAGTGGCTGATTGTATATAAAACAAAGGCTTTCGGTTTCCTTTCTGTCCTGGTATGTGAATAATCTTTCTTTCTTTGGTTTCTAAGGTTTCCTAACACTGCTGCTAAGTTCTCTCCTTCCGTCCGGAGGGTGGGAGGCACATGATTCTCATTTCATAGCAAACCAAGATCCCTCTGAGTCAGGAATATTTTCTGTGCTTTGTGGCCATGTGTTTAAAGATTGACTATTCACAGAATATCTCCCACTTCCTCAATTCATTAGGAAATACAAATATTTTTCATGTTTGCCAATCACGGTTTACCAGCATATAAATTCCAGCATGAAATTGTGCTGAATATCTCATTCATTGAGAGCCATTGAAGTAAAGTCACACCTTCCAAATATGAACATATACATGGACACAAGCGGTGTTAATTGTCATTGGGCAGTTTACTCGAAAGACGCCAGTTGCCAGACTACATTCCACTCAGGGAACCTAATATGGAGCCTGATCCAATTGAAACCCACAGAAGTAGCCTGTGATGTCATTCAAAGCCTTTGGTAGGGTTTCGCTTCTAAATGACATTCAGGACCAGCTGTCTGTCTTTGTGCTCCTTGTCTGGACAACAGGGGGCCGTGGGGGCCTAACCTTTTCAATGACAGCTTCTAGCAGCATAACCATCCATATCTGACAGCCATTTTAGAAGAGGGCCAACAGCCATCCAAAGCAGTTGTTTAGATCACCATGGGACCCTTTGAGATATCACTATCGTGACCTAGCTTAACAGATCACGTGGCGGGGGGTGTTAGCTATGGAAATTACTTTCGGGATATCAATCTAAATTAGCCAATTTATTATCAGAAGATTAATTGTGATGAGCGTTTATGAAAAAAAAAGGTGCCATCCTAATTTGAAACATTTCTCTATTAACTTCTTAGGATAAGACTTCTTGAAAAGCCTCCTGGGGCCAACAGATTTGATTTAACTGGAACTGACTGACCGCCAAACATTTTAAAAGCCTTTGGTTCCTCTCCACACAATGCTATTCTTTCCTATACTGGTACCAATTCTGTATGCATGTGTTGATCCCGGTGATAGGAAAACTCTAAGAGCACCCACAACTATTCAATTATAGATTGATAATAGAGGCTTTTTTTTGTGACTTGGAGAATGTTCAGTCAAGTTCTACTTAAAATTCAGTTTCCAATGTCTGTGGGGTGTTGCGGAGTTGATGAGATCATCTGAACTGCCAAGAGAGATACAGCCAGAGCTCTGGCGCTGTTACGGCCTTCACCAGCATGAGCTACTGAATGCGTGATCACAGTGTCATCCGGTTAAAAAAAAAAAAGACCTTCTCTCGGCATTGACACGTTCTCAAGCACCGACGACGGCGTGACGCCTTTTTTTGATTCTGAATTTCTGGTAGCAAAACCATAACAGCATTCAAGAAAATTGTTGAAGTGTATCGGAGCGGCTCCGCGACGAGGCGGGAAGAGATGCTGTTCGCTTTGGGGTGCTTACGTAACATCTCACTCTCTCAGCGGAATGCCAGGATAGTGTTTGTAAACAGAGCGGCCATGTGCGTATGCTCACGTGGAGGAAGCTTTTGAGTCGCTGCCCTTGCTGTCTCACCCCGGAGGGTAAACCCTGACATCGATACATGCTTACAGGGACAGCAACACTCCCTCCGGCCATGTGCCATTCAAACACAGCCTCATCGTTCCCACTCCATAATTACGCCGCATCCCAGCTAACAATATCTCTTTCTGGAAAAAGAAGGCCATGAGTCACATTTGGGATTCACAATGTTTTTCTTGCGACAATAACTGATAAGATGTGTCTTTTATGTCAGACTCATAAAATGTCCGTACGATTACACAACTCCAGCGATGACCAATAAACCACAAGCCATAATTACCTCTGAGTCTCTAACAGGCCGGGCCTGTGCACAACCAAATGCCAAGATTCTTGTTGGGATTTGGAATTGGTCTGTTCTGATAATTAGAACCAACTCATCGTCATACTTTGCAATTTAGACTTATTAGAAGGAATTCTTTCTGTTCGTTTTAAACAAAGATGAGCTCATCATTTTTATTACAACCAAAGGGTTTCCCACGTCCACACTATGAAAGGTCAATGAAGCCATGATTTGAAAGATGTTTAATTCATTCTTCAAGCTTAAAGCTTGGGCACATTTTGTACAAATTATAAAAGTGAAGCAAAGTTTTGCTTGATAAGATCTTTTCGGGGCAAAAAAAAACCCTGAAGGGTGACAGGGGGACAGTTCTTAACATATTTAGCACATAAACTTGCATTTGCAGGGGGTTTTGGTGCTATTAGATAACAGGTTTTGCTGTTATCAAACACAAAATGTCTTCATCATTATTGGATAATCAACCTGAAACGTGTACATGCATGATTACACCATGAAAATTCCATTGCAGAAACACATGATTGTGTTTGCTGCTTCGCTCCTTCTCTCTCTGGAGCAAAACAACCCCCAATAGCAGACAAGGAAAATCAATATCGAAGAAATCAATGCAACACTCAGTATATCGCCATTTTGTCTCAGGAAAGCAGTCAAGCTATGACCAGCCAGCCTGCAAGTAGTGTAATCTAAAATGTCTAATCTGCCACTGGGCCTGTTCCTCTGTGATGTTTGTGCAACAACCTTAGGGGGGAAATATGATGCTGGGCTGGACAGAGCAGGGTCAGAGGTGAAGACTTGGGTAAGGGCTTGGGTATTGTAAGTGGACAGCATTATTGTGGAGTGCTATGGCAACTGGACATTCTTCCTTAAGGTGATATTGTCTTTGCTCTGTGAGCGACAAAAAGAGGACTCGCAGGCCATGACGAAGAGAGCAATCCAACCGCACGGCTTTATCTGTAGGTGTGGATGGATGAGATCTGCTATGTGAATGTGATTGATCTATCTGGCCCTTCCCCCCACTCAGCCCCCTTTAGTCCCATTAAAGCCCTGGTGCCTATTCAGCTGCTGATGTAACAGCAGCCATGCAGATGCTCATGTGTTTATATATATATATATATACTTGATATGAGGCCAATATTTCATTCAGGATTAGCACTAATAGATTATGTGTGCAGTGCACCTGAACACAAAAGAGACAATATACACATGATCCTTTAACAGTGGGCCTTCATTAGAGAGCCATAAACTCTTTTAGATGCTATCTATCTAAACTGAGCAGGTCATATATGGCAGCAGATGTAGTGTGGAATGTGCTGAGGGAAAAGTTAAACATACAAATTCAACCTATTAAATTGAATACATCAGCTAAGGTTTGACCTAGTATGATTTTGGCACTTTATGAAATAGATCACCACACAAATATACACACATACGCCGTCTACACCAAAGCGTGGTTCTCACTAAGTCCCAACATGCTTTGTGAATACTACGGCGAACACGCCTGCAAAACCGCTCGTGTTGACACTACAGTCAGAGATCATGCCCGACGTATCAAAACACATCCATGCTGTTGCGTCAGATGGGCACCCCAGCGTTGTTGTTCCCAAAGTTTTCTGACAGCTCACACAAATTATGATGACAAAATATGAAGAGTGAGTGCAGTTGGGATCTACAGAGGAAATCATACAAATGCAGCATGAAAAAAAAATGGTATTTCTTCAAGGAATGTTCCAGAAAATGGAGCTTTCTCTAAAGCTGAACTGAATTCCTGTGTTGCTCCTACGTTAACGTTACTCAGACAGAACACACTTGTTTTTTGTTTTACAATACCAAGTTAAGGGTCGGTCATCATTCTCCACCTCGCAGACATTACTTAGCTTTTTACCTCCGGGCCACCACTGTGACAACAACTGTAGTCTGTGAATACACAAACCTGAAGGAGATCTGTTGTTATATTCTAATGGGCCATTCAGATGTTAATCTTTTAGTAGCACTTAGTGAATTCAGAACAAATAAGCGTCCCATTAGCGATTTGTTAATTCAAATAAGGCCTAATGTCCTATTACAGATCTGTTGTGAGCTCGAATTTAAGCACTTTATAATGGAAACATGTTCATACTAACAAGAACCCGAATGGCCAAGATAGGCAAGTGCTTGGACTCACTGTCTTTTGTTTCTGCTCAAATTAGGTCACCAGGCTGTTATTTTACACCAATTCTTTTTTTAAAAAAATTGATTCCAGATCACATACAGATACTAATATAAAACTTCTATAACATATTTGTCAGTTGCTCTATGACCGAACAACACACACCAATCAGATTATTAGGACCTTAAACTCAGTGTGCTGCAGTGAAATACACAATCATGTAATGTCGCTATTAGTTTCACTCCAGACAACTTCCCTGTGAATTATTATGTTTGCTGCTCCCTGTCAACAATCCGTTGTTCAGCCTCAAATTTAAAACAAAAAAAGCTGGCTTGGATACCACCATTCTTGCTCCCCTAGTTAATGGTGTGGAAGGATTGAGTTTCATTTCCTTTCTGACCTTTTCTGCCTCCACTACACTCTGGCACCACAGTCCTCCTGTCTTTTTGCTTCTCCTTGGGATTTGCCTTTGTGTCTGCTTGTCATTCAGTGGTGAAAGCAATGAAAGCTGATTCACAGAGATACACAAAGCCACAAGGTATTTCAGCTCCACTGCTGTTCAGACACTCACAGCTAGATACGTCCAGTTTGGACTTTAACACACCAACATAGAGTCTCCACGCCGAAACAGCACAAAAAAGACACAAACACAGCCAGAGATCTTCAACTGAGAGGTACAAAGGACAACACTGACTGTGTCCTAGCATATTTAATGAACTGTAACATCATACTGTAATAGCAGTTAATTACACATAAATGTTAAAAATGTTTTTTAATACCACTAAACAAGTTCACCCTGACAAAAACCCGACACTCAAACACACCGTTAATAACAGCTTAATAACAAATACGAGCTCGAACTGCTGTTAAAGAAATAAGCTTCACACAGGCATCTCGCTTAAAGAAAAAACTACCAAACAGACAATCTAAGTACACCATTTTCCATGAGGCATTCAAAGGCAGCAAGAATGTTGAGTGAACACAGGACTCAGAGTAAAACACAGGAGGTATCTCTCAGTTTCAGCTGGCCAAAAAAAAAAAGAAAGAAAAACCGTCAGCCATGTTGGAGTTGCTTTATCTAATATCCCCTCCTTATTATGTTGGCTTCAGCTTTCACGGTGCTACACCCTGCCTGACACAAATAGCTCCAAAAATACACCCAGGGTTAAAAAGGAAAAGAGTAAGCAGAGTGGTAACCCTCTTAGCAAAATTCTCACCTCCTTTTACGTCCCTCCACTTTGTAGAAATTCCAACAAATCGTTTGGATCTCCTCTTTAACAAATCCTAAAGGGCAGCCATCTTGCCTCCTTCTGTTCTTCTATGAAACAGACTATCCTCCACATCAATATTCATGCAAACCAGGCTGACGTCGGCTCTCATCATCAAGAGAAGCCCGGGTGTCGCTGTTTGCCGGCCTGAGAAGCACGCTCATATGTGATTCTGGTGTAAGATAGCAGAGGCACGCAGGGTGGACAAAATGTGCGTGCAGTTCAGGGGGACGAGCCTTGCTTTGGTGGCAAACTCAAATAATCACAAAATCACTTTCCTGCTGAGTCCTTCCCACACAAAGGGACAGGTTTTCTTTCCCCCCTCTGCTCCCTCCTCTCTTTTTCTTCTTCCCTCAGCCGCACACAATAGTGAACACTATGATGGCTGCCCTCAAGCAATGGAGTGGATTCAGGACAGGACTGCACCTCCCACTTTTTTGTTGAATATTGCACTAGTCTCAACTGTCTGACTGTGTGCAAGATGCCTCCACCCCCCTCTCTCTCTCTCAGACAGGAAACCAAGGGACTTAGGGTTTTTCCCTCCCTTTTAGCTCAGTATGTCTTGACTTCCTTATTTCATTTTCTGTCTTTATCTGTCAGAGGTTATGCAACTTCTCCTTTGGTGAAGCACTAATGTTTTAAGAGCATTACAGCAACAATCACATGTGGCCAGCTTGGGAGTCCAACCAGTCGGGCAGTACTCTCATTCCCAAAAGCTGTGTCTTATTTTGGCCGGCCGGCTGGGCTCATTTTTAGAGTAGGTCGTAAGACAACTCTCCGGACTGCATACAGGGCAGCATATTTAGCTTCATGTGTCTGCCAAGATCCACCTCCTGTTGACACCGGCCACGTGGGCTTGAAAAAGATAGAAGAGTTGTAAGAGAAGGTGGCTGAGGATGATTCAAATGACAGAGTCGACCCTTTTAGCTTGCTGGGTGTAGAAAATATTATGTAAATTGTGTTAAGTAGGGCAAGTACTAAAAGTTCAGCTGCGTGAGTGTCTGTAGATGATTTAAAAGTCTGACGCTCAGTTTGCAAAGTGTGCTGACATTTGTACGCTTTGCAGGTAACATTTAAAAAGAGCATAAACATAATCACATAAGTTGTAAAAAAAAAACCTTTTCATTAATGGCCCGGTTAGAAAAAAAAAAAATCATATCTTTCACCAGCATGTGGCGTTTATTGGCAGTGCTTTTTAATTCCTTGTGGGTCTTGTCTGAAAATAATCTGCGTTTAGATGCAGCTCAGGCTTATACGGAGACCCCCGCCCGCCCGCCTCCTCCCCAGCAGCCGCTGCGTAGCTGCAGTGACATTTGTTGACTCAATAGTTTCAGGCTCAGAGCAGAAAAGGAGATTTGTTTTTACACAGAATGGGGGAGGGGAAGAGGCAAGGGGGAGGAAGGAGGAGTCACTAACTGGCAGAGCCTGCAAGGACAAAATAGACCCTTTTATATGAACTCTGGCTTTTTCACATGATCTGCTGGTAACTCAGACGGATCTTAAGATGTGGGAATTTTGTTATTTATTTTTAAATGTAGTCTTTCTTGCTGCGAGTGGAAGCAGCAATGATCAACCCCGGCCTGACACAGAGATCACTCAGAAGACAATGAATCTTTCCTCTCTCAGGGACAGTGTGCAGGGGACTCTGGGTAAAATCCCTCATTGAGTCCTCACTTAAAATCTATACAGCCCACTGAGAGGATATAATGAGAAACATGTCAGAAACTAGCTTTGCAGCTCCGCTTTTGTCGGTGTGAAAATATATTGAGTGATAACTTCTGCAGTTTCCGTGGGAGACGGCCGACAGCAGCATGTTTATGCTTGTCTTCTGTCGTCGACCCTTGTTTTGCATAGACGAGGGTGATGTGAACTTCAGCCGGCCCACCTGACGGGTGAAGAACTGTTGGCCGCAGAATTTGCATCCCCGGTTGAGATTTGAATAATCATAGAGATGAGAGACTGAAAAGCCTCTTTTCTCCTCTCATCAACTGCCATCAAAGCATCCCGTGAGCAAGGCATTTGACCTACCGCTGCACCGAAGAAGAGCCTCGAGGATTAAGGCTGCAGGGCTTTCAGTTGTTGTTTGGACTGGTCAGCTTCCTCCCCTCTCTCTGTTACTGCTCCCTGAGGCCTTTGTTGTAAACAAGAAAGTACACTCATTCAGTATGACTGGTTACACCACATTAGAATTACAAACCAAAGGTTGCCCATATCTGATATCTCTATTATTTCAGTCGTTGCAGTGTGGCTCAAACTACAACTCAGATGTCCAGCTTCTGTTGTTTTATATTTGCAGTGACAGTCCTCCTATCACTACTTTTATCACCGCTTATCTTGGCTGTGACTTAAATTGGCTCCATTTGCTTTTAGCATGTGTATTGTCAGCGGAGCAGAGCTCCTTGCTGGGACGCTTCCCCTGAAAAGCTACTGTAACCTCGTAAATCGGAGATTATCTTGACATTCCTCTCACCTTGTCACATTTCAAAGGGATGGCGGCATGTGCCACCACCTCATCTGTAAACACAGAGCTGTGGCCTCATGCTGACCTGGGGTCATCAAAATTTAGGCACACTTGTCACTTGACTGGTTTCACACCTAAAGTTGAGGATGAGCTTTAGGGAAGGATTTAAAGTGTTTTTCGTGAGGGCCCGGTGCCATCGTTTACTGAGACTAACGAAAAAAAAGAAGACAGGATCGCAGTGGGTCCTGAAGCCAAAGATCTGTGCTTCAAGTCTTGAGATTGTTTGTCACTGTGAAACTTGGTTTATGGTGCAACTTCCTGAATATGTTGCAATTAGCCCACAGGGTTGCAGCGCTATTCTGTTTTCCAGGTATACCAGGGCGTGTGGTCATTACACGCTGTACTAATCTGCACTGGTGAATTCCACTGAATTATTATCAGTCTGTTAGGACATGTTGTGAAATTTTGATAAAGCATTTGTTCAACAAAAAAATCATTATTTGATATTTTTAGAGTCAGTTATAAATCATCCCAACTAGTAAACAAGGATTCCAATATACAGGTCAAAAACTGACTGTTTGTCGGATCAAAATCTGATCTGATGAAACCGCCATCAGCAGCACAACATTGTTTGCTCTGCTCCTTCCCAAACCAGGTTTGCCACGGGGAAGAGATGCGCCGCTTCCCCCCACCAATTATAATCAATGATGTATTTGGTTTTGGCAAAATGAGAAATGATGTGTTTGTTTGTGTACGCACATCGAGACGGGGGAAAGAGATCCGATCACAAGTGGGAACTGGAGAAACGCATGGAGGCGCATTCTAATGCGTAAACTGACGTACTGAGAGCTGAACCACGAGCACCATGATGCTTCCAGGTTGGTTTGATATAATCGATTTCAGTCAGTCAGGTCGTGTCCACACTTATTGGGGAACATTTATGTTGTTGCTATTGAACAGCAAACACAGATGCATTCTAAAACCTCTTTCCAAAAACATTCGGAACACCAATGCGAGTCATCATCTTGTGTTTTGCAGAAATAATTATTCAAAGTCTACATTTACCTGCATTCCATGACCTCACTCTGTTACCGGGAGAGGTTTTTCTTTCTTTATTTGTTGTGGATAATTTGACCCAAACAGTAGCGGATGATTTGTGATGAAAGCAGTGATTTACAACCTTCTTTACTTTGGTCTGAAAGGGGGGAAAACAGAAGAAAAGGGGTGACATCTGACACGCGACAGAGCCGCGAGGGCTCGTAGTGAAGCTGAGAAAATCAGCACTTCTGATAAGCACTACTGGGATTATTTCACCTGAGGCAATCTAAACACATACACACAAGGTCTTTACGTAGGGTAATAACTAGGTGTCCTCTCTCTGGGCTAATACACAACCTTCTGACCACAAGTTCCCCCCGACAAGATGTCAACAACAGCTGCCCCTCCTCCTACAGTTATCTTAAAAGACAAGGGAGAGTCGTTAGTGTGTGTCTCACATAGCCTAATTGTTTAAGGCACAGCAGGGGATCCGGGCAGGGGGGTTGGAATGGGAGTTCACAGAAAGAGAGTGAGAGTAATGTGGGAAGTAGTTATTTTATAATGCTGACATGCAAAATCTACAGAATGTTTTGTTCCTTTTTAGCCTTTTTTTTTTTACATTTCCTGCACATTTGCCGGAGCAGGACTTCTCATTACCTCCGTGTGTGTGGGTTGTGTGTGTGTTTGTGTGTCATCCAATGATTGACAGAGTTCCTCCTTGTGCACAGCAGGGTTGGACAAGGCCAATCACGGCTTGCCGCCGTTCCCGTGACGACCGACTGCCTCTAAGAGGTTTAAGAGCTAGTTCCCGCATTCATGCTGCAGGTGCTTCCATCCTCCCCTTACACCGCCCCCAGCTGAAGCGTCCATATGGACGGACCTATTTAGGAGCGGGGATGCCCTTTTTACCAGGGTGTGATGTAATGTTCTCACACCACCCTCCAACCCTCCAACCCTCCGCCCTACAGACCTCCTTCCAGTCATTTGTGTCACCGCTGTAGGCCAGTTTGTGTTTTGATGTAGATTTAAGGAGCTTCACACCCACTGTGATTACTCAGAGGTTTCACTTTTAACGTATGCACGTATATAGAGTTTGTCATGAACTAACCATATTAGTCAGTAAAAAAAGGGCCTCATTCACTAAAACAGTTACAGTAAAAGAGAAACATTTAAGGAGACCACCATGCTCATGAAATGAATCCTCATTCCCCGGATCATTCAGCTGACAGACCTCATGCTCTATAAGTGTCCCCACTGCGTTAGCTTCATGATCTGGTGACGGCATGGTGCCGATGATGACCCCTGCTGGTGAGGCATGATGACCTACAATGCACCTCATCCACTGTTTACTGAGAATGACTATTTCTCCACAAGCAGCATTTAGTTGTTTTTTTTGACAGTCATTTCAGAAATGAATTACAAGTTGCTGTGATGGATTTTTTTTTTTTTTTTAATTCCCCAGTCAAAGATTTCTGTGTATTCTATGTTAAGCCCAGTGCTTTCCAGTTGCTTGTACTTTGCTTTTGAGAAAAAAGGTGTGCTTCGGAAAGTTGTTTTTAGCACAGGATTTATTTTAAAGTCACGTTGTTCAAAAATAATTGATATAAATTAGGATAAACTCTCGACAACAAACTGATACCGAGCGAAAACACATTCCTCCATACAAGATCCGAAGGCTCACTGAATGGTTTGATAAGTATGTAAATGAAGTGAAATTATTAAGTTATCAGATCTCCACCCGGGTGGGCACCAGATTTGATATTAAGGAGATACTATGTTACAGGTTGTACAGCCCTTCACATGTGTACTTGTACAGATACACAGGAAGACACAGGTTGTCATGTCTCAGGCCGCGAGTGTCGCAATGTTTGTGTGAATGACGCAACATTGCAAAGTGCTTTGAGTACTGCTGAAGTAGAGGTTGCAATGTGCAGTTAACATATTAGTGTACGTCCCGATCCCGGTCTGTCATACACGCTAAACAGGAAAGTGCTTTAAAGTGATTTCTAGAAAAAAGTGGGAACCTTGACGAGGAGGACTGAAGCTGTTCTGTTCTTCCTTTTTGCTGGTTTGTCACCTACATATATATATATGTATAACTCAGAATTTGTTGCACATGGCAATTATGTTTTAATTACTATTCCCACATGACAGCGGTGTTGTTTTAGCGATTAAACCTCTGCACGGAGACTTCTTTAAGTATGACGATACACTCGCTGAGGATTGTGGCTCAACTTGTTAGCGTGTCTGGAATGATGCACAACCAGCCTGTTGAGCCGCCTGCAGCACTCGTTTCAATCTCTCTGCTGCACAGCGGCGGCAGCTGCCTCCTCCTCGCCTATCTATGCATTGGCAACCGAGATGGTCTTTCTAGATTGCACTGACATGAAATCATCCCTTCACATGCTCGGGGCTCGGTTCAACATGACAAGCACCGAGTACAACAACCACCTCCGGCTATGTTGTCTGTAACCGTGCAGACGCAGCTACCTTCCTCTGAACTGCTGAACCATTAAACACGTAAACCTGGCAGGAAATAATAACAGATAGGAAAGGCAGAGCTATAATTTTACTCACAAACCAGCATGTGACGATTTCAACATTCACACAGAATTCACCCAGACAGGCAGAGACAGTGAGGCATTAAGGTAATTAAAGTGATGTTTTGCAGCAGCAAAGATGTACTTGTGACTCAGAATATGTATCGTAACAGCTGTGCCGTGACACATCAGCCCCCCTCGGCATCCAATCACTGATTGTGACAAGTCCTTGGCTTTGACCTTGCTCTCCTCTGCCCACACGGTTATGAGCGGGAGATGCTTGACGATCAATTTCGTCTGTGTGCGCTTGCAGAGGAAGGCAGCATATGGTTAGCCGTGATTTACGCACAAGCACGAGCGCTCCCTGACATGCACCCCTACTCCACCACTTACAAACAAGCACTTACATAAATTAGCATGTTTTGTGCGGTTGCAGGTATTTTTTGGTGAATCTGCAACGTTGAGCTTTTTGCAGAGGAAGAATGCATTGAGGAGCACAAAGCATTTAAAGGATGCATCCTTTGATTATAACAAGTTAATTACAGGTACAAATGTGTTAAATAGTTATTACAGTATGTTTATCCCCTCATAGTCTTTGTCCTTACCGCCTCCTCTCTTAATGTGTGAGTCTTGGAATTCTCCCCAATCCAAGATCCTTCCTGGAACTGGAAACCACTTAAACTCCGTCATAAAGTGGACTCTCTTTGTAGTCACTTCCACAGCTGAATGAAGCGCCCCTCATTCAGGTGGAGGTTTTAAACACAGGGACAACCGTCCTCTTCAGATGAAACAGGAGCTGTTGTAACTTTTTATAGTGGTGGAGAAAAATACAACTTCTTCTGTAACATTCAAAATCTTTGTTTTTCACTCTGATGTTGAGGTGTTTATAAAAATAGAAGACTAGAGGGATACATTTGATCCTAAATACAATCATCTGAAGGACGATATTTATTAGTTTGAGCAGTTCGTCTATTCTTTTACTTTATACGAGAGAGTAGTATGGTATCTTCAAAGTATAGTAGTATTATGATTTGGATAATATTTGTTATTATATACGCAATGTATTACTTATACTAGTCCCACGTCTTTATAGCAGTAATTGTACTGGCAGTTGCACTGAACTTACTCCTCATAAAATGTATTTCTATGGTGAACTAGACCTCCGTCACAGTAAGTTCAAGCTGTGAACACAAACAATGGTATTTCGGTCAAGGTTGTGGTGTATGTGAGATTATAATCCCTCGTAATAAGGACATCTGATTGTAACAAGGGTGAGACAGATTAATGATCATAAATATGTCGTGCCAGTTTAAATAATAGTGCCAGTTTAAATAATATTCCTGACTTAGACTTTGTCATTAATACTCTTGTTTCATATTAAGGCAGGGTGAGATAAAACCAAAAACATTATTTTTAAAACTACTTAAGTTGTGTTATTTAATTGCAACGTAGAGTTCGTCACATTAAGTCCTTTGGTCTGTAACTAAGGCTAACGATACCCCTGAACGTAACATGAAATCTTTTCTTAAATTCAGCTTCACGTTGGTCTTTACACCTTAGTTCTTCCTCTAATAGTCTAGCAGCAGAGAAACCAGCGAGAGAGTAATGTTGTTAATCCCAGTCTGTGTCCCTTCCTGCCTCTCCGAAGCTAAAAACCACCTGGCAGTGATGCTCTCTGCTCACTTTTACAGAAAGCTTCACCGTAACGATATTATTTTTCTGGTAGACATGTTCAAAATGATTTTATGTGCTAATGCAATGGGCCCGACCATCCCCACGGCAACCGCACTGGTCTCATTAGGGTTTGTAGTCATGAAAGCCGTGAAAAGGGAAAAGCTCCGAATGGGGTCATTAACCACATCATCAAAGAGGTGTGTCTCTGCGCTCTCGTTACAAGTTAAGATAATGTAAAAAGCTTCTACAGAGGGAGGGAGGAGGGTATGTGCAGGCAAAAGTCGGGTTGCGTTCGCTTGTATTCATGCCTTTGTATTTAATTACTGAGTCATAATGAATTGTCCATATCAAAGAATAGAGTCTTATGTTGTCACGGCGATTAACACCAGTTGCATCAGTTGGATACGTTCCAGAGGAAAGTTGCAGAGCGTAAAACCAAGCAGCCGCTATGTTGTGTCTAGGAATCCAGACTTTATTTATCTTTTATGATCAATTTGAATGTTCATCCAATTAATCAGTAGTAGATGCCATCACCTACATTCGCCTTATTGATCATGAATTCATGAATAAATGTGTTCGCCGCCGCCGCTCGCACGCAGACGACACTCACGGACTACGTGGTGTTTCAGTGCAATAATTGCATTTCGGGTGCAGATTTGTGCCACTGATTCTATCTAACCACAGAAGATACTGTAAATAATTGAATAGTAATCTGACTCCTCTGACATCTATTACCTTCAATTGGAAACAGGAGTGCAGGTTCCAGATGACTCACACCTTCGCCTGCTGCTGTGATATGCACGTTTGCCGATTTATTAGGAACACTTAGACAACCCTCATTTATACGAAAAGGATGGACAAACTATTAGGAAGACGCACACTCCCTTCCTCACAATAAATCAACACCTCTCTGAAATAAATTCACTGAAAACGGAACATTACTAGTCAAATGAAGGGAGGATTTATTGCAGGGTTGTTGTATTGTCCTGCTTTAGTTTTATAAGTGTAACTAATAAATTGTCATGTGAGCCTCCGTCACCTACATGCATTGAACATCCACTAGAGGGCAATGTGTCCAATGCTTTCCATCTGATGTCACAGGTTTCATAAGGGTGACAAACCTCACAAAGAGAAATGAGTAGGTTATTACACCTTGTGCAGATTTGAAGACGGAAACAACCCAAATCTGATCATTATTTTTGAAATGATTGGCTGCGAGGCGTGAGAGGAGACCTCTTCCTACCTTTGCTCCGTCTGCCGGAGCACAGAACAAACGACATGTAGTTCCTTCCTCACTGTCCTCCTCGCAATATCATATTTCAAATGGAGAATGTATTAATAATCAAAATGCAAATTAAGAAGGACACGGAGGGACAAATACGACCCTCATGTTACATTCTCCTCGATTAGCCGAGTGGTGGGGGGGGATATTAGAATCATGTAATTATGTGACGGATGTCACATTTTGCAACATTGAAAATCCGTTGCAATTAAATAAATATGCAAGTGTAACGCTATTGATCACCATGGAATGGATGTTTTTTCTCCAACAAAGAGGAAGCTGCCTGTCTCCTCTTCCAGTATCATTTCCTATTTCTCTCTCTCGCTCCCTCCCTCCCTCTCTCTCTCTCTGTGTCCCCTTCATTCCCCCTCCCGCTCTCTGCCCCCCCCTCCCCTCCTCCTGTGGGATCATGGGAATTGTGCAAGTAGCATGGCGTTCCACGCTCTGCCCGCGGCGCTCCAGGAGGAGGCGTGCAGTAATGACCTGCTCCTCAGCTCGCTCGCCATCATCGCCCTCACAATTAATTCCCGCCTCGCTCTCCTCTGTGTTGGGGGTGGGAGGAGTGTGGGCTCCCTCATTAGAGCTCCTTGTAATGTGTCTGGCAGCAGTTCCCATCCTGCCACTCTTGCCTTTCCACTGCTGCTACCATGTTTGTTTTATAGATGCCTCCCTCTATGGTTCTCTGCCTCGGAGAATGACTGACACTGAGAGTAAAGGACGCCCGGTCTGTGTTTTTACCCGTCACGTCTCTGGTACACACATGAATACACCTTTCACACGCGTGACATGGAAGAGAATAGTTCAGCAGGTGGTGCCGGGTCCACCTGGATAACGGAGGAGGCTTTTCCACAGCAAACACACAACCCGTGGAAATGCTCAATGCGCTGTCACATTGCAACGCTCTCCCAGACATGTGTTGACATTTGCAACAGCCGATGATTCCGAACTCATCACTGAACTTTCAAACCGAGTGGAAGAGAGGCTGACCCGGACTTCAACCCTGATCACGGTGTCATTTTACCGTGAGCCGCTTCGCGCTGTTGGTCATCCCGCGTGTTCCCCAGGTTACATATGTGAAAGGCGAGACATTGTTAACAGCGCGTCATGTATAATTAACAGCAGACATGTACTATTGATAAGCAGGTTATCTTTTTGTCGGCATGTGGAAAATCTCAGCAATAAAATGCAGAATTACACGGCCGACGTATTTGGATCCTTAGAAAAACTCATCGGAGTTGCCAAAATACACAATATTCTTAAAAAACAGCCAATGAAAAAAGTTTTAAGATAATGAAATGCAAATGTAAAGAGAACCAGGCTGAATATTTGTACTGCAGTACGCTCATTGTGCTCATACAGTAATTCAAACCTCGAGGCAGACGAGTATATTTACTGAGTACAAAATGAAATAACGGACCATTTTTCTTTTGGGACACCTGAACTAGCCATTGTGTTTAAATAATACCTCAGCAATTTGTCTGTGATCTTCCTTCTCTTACATTTAGTCCAAAAATATGTTTATATCTCTTCTTCTTCACCAGGATAATCCATCTACTTGCTCATATACTCTGCATCTTGCAGCAGTCAAGAAATATCACCTGAAGTGAGGAGTGAAAAATCTTTCTTTGCTACTGTAGACTAGTTGAAAACTTTAGGTCAAGTGTTTTTGTAAAGACCAAGAAGAAGAATGAAGTATTTATTATAACCTGCTTTTACACAGATACAATTCCAAATAGTACAGAAATTGTAGCGAGGGTTGTCTGATGTATTCACGTTATTGTTTTATCACCAACCTAATCATTTGGTTGGCGGTTTGATCCTCGACTTCTCCCATTTGTTCTTTAGCAAGACAATGAACCTTGATTTGTTCCTGCTGCAGGCCGGCGCCGTGCATGGCGGCTCTGCAGCGATCAGTGTGTGAGTGGGTGAATTAGAGGCGGCGCTGCAAAGTGTTCTGAGCACCGTCAGATGGAAAGACGGCGTGTAAATGCAGTCCATTTACTATTTAAGCAATACAGCCCGGCATGTGCTGATTTGCATATTTATTTCCAACCGTTGGACCTGTGTTGTATTCACATAAGAGAGCCGGGATATTCAAATGAAAGGAGGAGAAAATTATTTCTTTCTGATTAACGTTTGTGACCTGGCCGCCATGTTGGAGGCGGCAGAGCAGAAAGACGACCACAGCGCAGCACGGACACGTGTAGTCAAATTACGGGATTACAATTACATGCAACTTATTTAGATTTCCAAAACAGGAATGCTCTTCAATAGAAAGTCCA
>CAAKHC010010676.1:0-27875 GCA_901007825.1 Macroramphosus scolopax
CTAATCACATGTGTGGGTTTTACTTCACTTGATCAGGTCCCACACACACACACACACACACAGACACACACACACACACGCCTAAAACTTTCCAACAGAAACCTCCCAAGAAGTCCTTCTGTTATCCTAATTATAATCTTCTATTATTCTAACGTACGCAGTAAAAATGAACTTCTGATATTATGTCCTCTTCCGACCTCCTCACCTCTCTGGGTTCTTGATCTCCTCTGTGACAAAGTTGAGGGTGTCCCACCCCGAGTAAGAGAACAGGGCGGAGTACAGAGCCAGAGCAATGTGACCCGGGTCCTGGGAAGAGCCATCGAAGAGGCCCTCAAAGTTCTGGGTGTAACCTAGAAGACAAAACACAAAGGGAATTAATAATCATATAATATAATCTATTGATCACCATGAAGCCGGTTAGGGAAACAATCATTAACATTTTGAAGAGATAATAGTTCCAGCACCTTGTCCGATCTTAACCAGGCCGGTGATGATGACGGCAATGAGAGCGATGACTTTGGCGTAGGTGAAGAAGTCCTGGACCCTGGTGCCCCATTTCACATAGGTACAGTTCACAAAGGTCAACAAACCTGAAGATGAAGTAGAAGCAAGTTCATTTACACCCCGTAGACGTGCAGGACTCACACACACACACACGTATAAACAAATCCACACAGTCTCAGCGGTGACATTTGCTCTGTAAGCTGAGGGCTGGTTCCCGTGCAGGAGTATGTCATGATTCAAGGAAGCGGTGCTGCTGACCCAAGCAGTCTGCTGTGTTGTTTTTCAGACCAGGAAACAGCTGAGTGCAGCACATACAACCTCACACACACACACACACACACACACAAGGGCCCTCAGGTACAGTCGAGGAGGTTTCGAAGCCGTCGAGGAGAGATTTCTTATCTTATATGCTACCGTTCAGAAGTTCAGATGTTTAAAGGGCAAAGAAACATCGTACAGACAGACAGCTTCCAAATGATCTGCAGACTTGATCCGCATCAACTCTTAAGGCTTCATTTACTTTTATTGTTGCAGAAAACAGGAAGCAGTTAATCCAATTGAACCTGGGAGCAAATTAATATTTGTTACGTTTACGGTAACCTTATCTTTTATTTTACACCTGGTAGTTGACCTTTATACCATTCAAGGGCAATCGACTGAACTTCAACTGTAACGCAGAGAAGGTGGACAACTTCTGACTGGTAGTTTATTTTACATTTCTCCGAGAGGATTGTGATTTGTTTTTTATCACGTCTCCTTCACCCAACTTCCTGCGTATCTTAACAATTGATATTCTTGGAAAAACATGTTTTCGTTGCTTCTCTCTGTCTTATCAGTCTTCGGCCTGTTATCAGCACATGATCCCGGCTTGTTCATAAACGTGGAGATTGTAAAGCCCAGGATGTCTGCTCATTAAAAACCCTCAATGTCACAACATTGTTGAAGCAGGCAGAGGGGGAAGGCTGATATACTCGTTGATGTATTGCACTTAAGTCTTTCTCGTTGCGCAAATACTGCTTCGGACCAGACATTTAAAGAAGAGACCAAAACAGTATTACACCAGTGCCCTTTCCTCCACCGTGACCAGCGGCAGGCCTCCCACTCAGGCTGCTGTGAGGAGACGCTTCCCTGTTGGATCATAACACGATCATCTTCCTCCCCGATGACAGGCAGAGGATCATAACAAGTCCCCGCTCGGCAGGATGTCCGGTCAAGCACAATAAAACACCGTCTGTAGGCGGCGGCGGCGGCGCAGCGGAGAGCAACAAAAGAGACTTTGCCACACAGAAGTGGAGCTGTGGTGTGTTGACAGTGAAAGGAAAGAAGGGTGCGGGGTGTGAGATCGGGTGGAGGAGGGTGGCTGACGGGCGGCGGAGGTCACATATGGTCCAAATGTGGAGTGGAATGGAAGATCTTAAGAAACGTATTTCCTTATATGAACTGAAGTGCTGGTTGTCAGGGGCAACAAGGACTCTGAGGCGTCTATTGATCTGAATATTTCCTAAATATTTTTCCGTTTCAACGCAGTAAAAGTGACACAATCTGATCGTGAAGTAAAGGTTGAGGTTGGTTTGAAGCCTGTGCTGAGCTGTCAGTGGTCCATAGCAGCAGAGGTCAGAGTCTCACTCCGGCAGGGACTTTACCTCGGCTATCAGCCCTCCTCTCAGCGATGCTTATCGGAGTGTGGCACAACCGCCTCTCAGGTGGGTGAGTGAGTAATTTTCATTCCAAAAGAGCACAGTACGTTTTTTTTTTTTTTTTATCTGAAATATGAGGTCTTATCAGCGAGACCTGAACAAGCTCTGTCCACCTTTGGCTCGGCGCCTTGGTGCCCGGTTGCCTAAGTGCTGGTATTTCTTTGCCACTGAAGTTGTTGTCGGTTGCTTGGTGAGCCGAATTTTATTTGTTCGTGCGATTAATCTAGTTTGTCAGCTTTGCTCTTTCTCTGTGCCAGTGTGTTCTGGTTACCTCAGCAATCTGGGCTGCGTCTATACAGAAAGGTTACCAGAAACATTGCTGTGACTAATAACCTCGTGTGCAGGGCACCACACCGGGATTTCTCAATCACTGGTGTGAGACTGAGTAAAATGTGTTTTTTCCCTCACACACAAGTCTCAACCCACTTCCGTGTTCTGCTGCAGACCTGCTGACTGCAGCTGTGGCGTCATCATCTTTCACTTCTCTTGTCTATAAAACCACGGCACACTTGCTTTATTTTAGATGTGAAACCACATTTTGTCCCAGTAGACATCACGCCTGAAATGTTTCCCCACATATGAGCTACACACACACTTCACACACACACACGATGTGTACTTACATATGCACGCAGCAGCCAGCAGCCTGTTCGCCAGGTACGGAGCGATGCAGGTGGGGAAGATGGGCTGCACCATGTAGTTGGAGAAAGTGATGGCTATGACGGCCTGGCTGGTCGGCTCGATGATCAGCAGCGACGTCCACAGACGGATGAACGCCAGGAAACCCCCGAACGCCTCCAGGATGTAGGCGTAAGAGGCCCCAGACTTGGTTATGGTGGTTCCCAGCTCTGCGTAGCAAAGGGCCCCGAACACGGAGAAGATCCCACCAATGGTCCACACCGCCAGTGACAGGCCGTAGGAGCCGCTGTGGATGAGGACGCCTTTAGGGGACACGAAGATACCCGAGCCGATCATGTTGCCCACAATCAGGCACACCCCGTTCAGGAGGGAGATCTCCTTTTTCAGCTTCATGGACTCCTGCGCAACTTCCGCCTGCGCAGGGGGGCTGTTTGTCGCCTCTTGCGTCGGGGAAGCGCTGTTGGTTGCCATTGTTCGTGTTTTGGTCGCTTATTTAGCTGTTAGGAGAGTGAGACACCGAGTCCGGATGAGATTTCAGTCACAAAGCGAAGTGTTTTCTTCCTCGATGTGACACCGAAGACTTCAACGTTTCCCCCGGCTATCGGTGATCAACTCCTGCCATCTGTGGAGACAACGCACAGGGTCACATCAGTGATGCTGTTACCATGGAGACGGATTTGTCGTAGCATATATCCACCACATACCTATGTTGTTCCGATTCTGCCCGAATCTAGTCAACAAAAACATATTTACAAGTCAAGGCACTAATGTAGGAACAAATGTTCAAAAATACCAGCCCACCATGCACACTGTGTTTGAGGAACGTCTGGTGGATCGGAGAGCCATTAGGCCGCACAGCAAACGGCCTTTTAAGGTTGAGTGTATTGACAGAGAGTGACGGAGAGGAGCAAACACGGCACATGCCTGAAAACACTGGCTCTTCATTAGTAACCATACGTCTAGCTGAGGAAGAATCACACGCCCACCCTTCCATCCACCTACACACACATGCAGAGTTTGAGCGTGTCAGCAAAGTGGCCGGTCACATGTTTTCCAAAGTTCACTACCCTCCACATGTAGGGAGTTTGGTGATGGGCCGGGTGATGAGTCTGCTCGACAGAATAGGTCAATGTCACTCACGCTGGCAGTTACTCTCCAGACTCGCTGAGATTTGGAATGACCTGAATCAAGGCCAAGTTTTAGAGACGTTACATTAACGTGTGCTCTCATCAAAAACCCGTGCGAGCATGCAGGAAATATTAGGCTGTCGCAAGGTGATTGTCTTCCTGGTTTAATTTAGATAATTACTGTCATTTCATCAGGTTTGTCCAGCTTCTAGCTTTATCTTTAACATGCCACACAGGAATTTGTAAAAACAGATAAATACATTCTTAGGATGAATTTGTTTTGATTTGTTTTAATTCGATCGAGCTCTTTATCGGCTTCATTTCATGTCAAGGTCTTTGTTTTTTGTCACCACAAATGTTGATTCATTTAAGCGGAGTGACTCTGATTGAGAAATGAAGCTCGCAAAAAGCCAAAAAAGGACCCCAGACAGCCTGACAGCAACAAGAATTGATCAGAAGATAGTCGACAGAGGACAGAGATACAGGCAGAGAGAGGTTTGCCACAACGCTAATCACAATAGAGACGAATACAGACGTTACAGAGAAGCCTGTGAGGAGACGGAAACCACGACTGAAAAGTTGAAATACCTTGCAGCAGCAGCAGCAGATCAGCACCACGTGGGATCACGAAGAGCGACTGAAAAGGAAAAGGAGAGTAGATTGAGTGTCTTTGCATGTGATCAAACGTGAGAGGCGAGGCTCCTACAGAGAGAGAGAGACAGTGCAATGTCCAAAAGCTGCTGATAAGTAGTCCTTCATGACTTACTGAAGGTTATACTGGATCCTCAGAATACTCTACCCAGTCGTACTGTACACTGTTTTCAGCCTTTAGAAGTGTCGATCAACTGAACCCATCTCTCATCAATCTGAGGATTGAGCTCCTCGCCTGGCAGCTTGAATCAGATTGGAAACATACCGCGGAGACGTCACCCTTTCCGGCCACACAAAGCCTTTAAAAAACATTCTGAATGTTCAGTTCTGCCCACAAAAAAGATTGTTTGAGATGATAACACACTTGGCTGCCACAGACACGCTTGATATCACTTCAAGGACACATACAGGATGCATACAATGGATACAGTGTTGGAAGCAAAAAGCAGGCACACATGGAGCAAGTTAATGAATAATAAAAGAGGATGTGGGTCTCTGTTGTAAACTGGCTCTTCAACCAGCAGGCAGCCCAGTTGCAGACAGCGAAGTAAACAGCTGTTTACAGTTGACTCACCTCCTCCAGTTTCCTCTCTGGTGTCTTTAGGTCACAAACAAGTGGAACACTTCACATTTTGTGGTCGGTCATCCCTCCTCGTTTGGTTGCTGCTGCGCTGAGAGCCTCGTTGCTCTGCTGCGTCCTCTTCCTCCGCTTTTACGCGTCTGTTTCCTCTTGTTTTGACTCTGTGCTCCACCTCAGCTGATGTGCTGGTGGCTTACATGTACTTGAGGTTTTTTAGAACCAAGGAAACACGCAGAGCAGCGGTGGGGGTGGGGCGCTATTAGCCCGGCATTGTGTCTCCTGAGTGAGCCTAATTGAATTATCGCGTCTTCTGATAAATACAATAACAGTAATTATGGGTATGAAAGTACTTTGGTAATCCTTTCAAATAGTGAAACTATTTTGATTAGTACCACATTGTGTTTGTTATGTCTGTCTGCGTGACTGTGGTGGGACATTCATCACTTCTTCTTCTTCGCAACTTTGTTGTTGTTTTCTACATCTCAGGGGAGGAAGATTTAACAGCTCAGAATATAAAGGGCAGTTTCACAGATTTAACTAGAAGACATTATCAAAAAAATGTAACCAGCTTCTGTTAAACAATGAAATGTTACCTACTGCAGGATGCATCAGAAATAGATGCTCTGTTGGAGAAGTCAAGACCGGAGCTGTGAGGCAACAGCAGGGGGCAAACCTGCATGGAGGCCCCCAAGGGGCCCCTGGAAATACATATCTCACTTCCTGGCCTTCTGAAATGTAGAACAAATGATTTACTTGTATGGTCTTTCTTATGAAAATATCTTAATCTTAATATAGAGATAAGGGGTTGTGTATGTATGTATGTAGGTCAGGCTGTGTACTTTTATATTGATATATTGATTGCACTTAAGTTAAAGGTTCAACACCTCAAGACCACTGCTAATTCCTAGACCCCATCTAAAGTAAATAAAAATCATTATACAGAAATGAATTCAGTTGCTTGTAAAATGTCTTGAATAAAGAAGGGCAAAATCAGATTTAATAATAATAATAATAATAATAATAATAATAATAATAATAATAATAATAATAATAATAATAATAATAATACATTCATATTATTATTAGTTGAGTGTAAGATGTAAATAATAAATAAACCCAGGTTGTTCCAGTTGTCTGTGTGATGCCTGTTGAATCTTCATGTCAGCAGCGCCCTCTTGTGGACTTCCAGAGTGTCTCATGCTGGAGTTCTTACCGACTTCTAACGTCCCCACCAAGTGTTTAAAACTATTCTAAATTGCACTTTTGTTTGGTTAAGGTTTGTTTTCTTATTTAAGAAATTTGATTTCGGTCCAGTTTTCCTTTAACAAAGAGACCAACATATATAAACAACATCAACAGGAGACATTTACAGTCGCATAATAGAAACATAATGTTGAAAGAAATCAGCACACACACCTTTCATGTCCCTCGAGGGAATGTCACTCTGCTATTTGTGTTTCTAAATGTATAATATAATATTTCAAAATCTCATCTAATCTCTAATCTAATAATTTACTATTATGTACATTTGAATGTGTAGAATTCCTATTTTGATACATTAAACAATCAAATCGGGGACAAACATTTCAAGCGAAACTGTCATCCTCAAACTAAACATCACTTTGTGGGAACAACCTCTTTGTCTTTCAAATGCTTGAGGAGTCCTCATTAATTGAATGCATATCACCTGACCTTTGACACCTCCCAAAACTTTTGTCCTCCCTGCTGAATATGATTGACGTCCACAGAGTTGATTAACGCTTTCAGGAGAGTGACAAACGTGTTATATGTGATCAAAGCTTGCAACCATCCCACCTGCTGACTTCTCTATTCTCCCTCTTTGCTTCTTTCTTAAACTGTAAACTATTAAACTTACTTTTTTTTTCTTTTTTTTTTTGATTGAGACATGTCCCTTGTCGCTCACGGACGCATGTGGACAAACTTCTCACACATGGCTCCTTTCACTCCTTTTGTCTCGCTCTCTGCCCTGGGCATTCTTCTCCTTGGTTACCAGTTGTCATGGTTTCGGGAGCCCCTGTAGACTTAAAACTGGAGGGATTAAAGGCGGCCATTTTGGGGACAGCTGGGCCAGGTTGGTCCCTGTTGCCCCCTGTCCCGCTCCCAGTCACTTTGGGGGGAAGAGGGGTGGCTTTGTGTGAGGATTAGAGCTTCCTGTGTGTCAGCTCATTACATGGGGTGGAAGGGGGGAGTGTAGGGGTGAGAAAGAGTGAGGGAGAGAAATGAAAGAGAAAATGAAAGAGAGTGTGTATGAAAGAGAGTATAACATAGACAGGGGAGAGAAAGGCAGGGGGGGCGGCCTCTACAGCTGCGCCCTCAATCACACCCATACAGCCTCTGATTATCCTTTTCACACACACACACTCACAGAACTGGGGAACTGAAACATATTAAAAGACATTGAAGGCAAAAAAAAAAAGAATTAGAGACAGACAGCGCAGCGCTCCAGACAAAGGACCCCCCGATCCAGACACAGAGAGCTGGAACAAACAGGAGAAAACTGACCAGCAGCGTCCACGCAGCCACACGGTCATGCAAACAGAAGAATTGATTCACAGACCGCCGGCTTCAACAGCACCGAGACACAAAAATAAAACAAATCCAAGAAACAAACAAGGCTCCTCTTCATATCACCAGTGTTTTTATTTATCTTTTATACATCACATGGGAACCATGGGAACATATTTTGTGTCATCGCTACGAAAAAAAGGGTTACAAAGGGTAAAGCAAAGCATACAAATACTAAACTGGGCGAAGCAGGAAAGAAGTGAGTGCAGACAATTTCTGCAGGAGCAGAGAACTCTCAAGTGCTTTGAGAGAAAAGAACAGGAGGGGGGGGCTGGAATAAAGGAGGGGAAATTTAAACGGACGGGGCTCATCCTTGTTGTCGCCTCTGCGAGAGTCTAGTGTGAAACTACGACAACGAGGGAAAAACCATCTACAATCATCATTAGGAGGAAGGGAGGTTTACAGCTACACGTACGGGAGTGTTCACAGAGTTACAGATGATCTAACACATTCATCGCCATCATTATCGACATCGCCGTGGTTACTGTCACCGCTAGCGCGTGTTTGTTTGTTGCCGCGGATGTTTCGGCAGCACAGGACGCGGTGCGACGCAGCACACCAGGAACACGCATTCAGCAGCATCGCATTAAAAAAAAAAAAAGAAGAAAAAGGGTAACAATAAAAAGTCATAAAATGTAACTGCAGCTCATATTTACAAACACTGGCCTCGACTAACACGGCCTGTTTTGGTATGGAGTTCATTATGTAAAAGACTGGATCCTCATCTTTTCTCAGATCGGCTCAGTCTGATTGTTTCTTTCATCTTGTGCTGAAATGTCAGTAAACAAAGAAGCAAACAATCCGTTCCTCGCGACGATCCGGTGAAGTGTGGAACAATAAGGCCTCACTGTGGTCTCGAAATACAAAAATACTAAGAGGACTCATGGACTACATTCATAAATCTCTTGCGATATTACTACGGCACAAACTAGGTCTATCTGCCCAAATATGAAAGGTAAACATGAATTAGAATTAATAACTCTAGAAAAGATACATTCCCTTGTCAAGACCCTTCAAAAACTGACTGCAGCCGTTCGTCAACGCTAACGTTCTCTACGCAGTAGCGTCCGTTGGCTCGCTGGCCTCATCAGAACCAACGCTGATCGGTGGTGGATCGGTTCTGACACCTTTCTCAGGTGATTCAGACACGACCTGCTTTTCTTCCTTCTTGGCTGAGTTTGAACTCTGATCCTCTGAGGTGTCATTGTCATTGGTTTGAGCCTTGGAGGGGGCGGCGGTCAACGCTCCAGGGTGAGTCTTCATGTGACCCTGTTGTTGGGAGAAACAACAAAATATTGGTTTAGTCCAACAAGATTTCAAAAACAAATCTTTGTATAACATCATCAACACTGTTTGTCCTCAATATCTCACCTTGAGTCCACTACGACTGGCGTATGCTTTCCCACACTGGGAACAGCTGTAGGGTTTGTCTGGGCGGGGAGGCTGTGGTGCTGATGCTGCAACCGGGGGCTCTGGGTTCTCTAAAGGCTTTTCCTGTATGCTGATCCCCTCCTCCATAGGAGTTCCCTTCTCTGGCTCTGTTGCTGGCGAAGCGTCTCTGGGTGCACTGGTCTGACTCTTCCCTTTACTTAAGGCAGCATCTCTCTCCTGTGGCTCCTCCGGTACGGCGGCCTCTCCTGCGTCTGGAGCAGCTTTGGGGCTGACAGGAGGCGTGAGTGCAGGTGAAGGATTTGCATCTTTGTTAGAGTCAGGTCGAATCGTCAGCTCTTCCTTAGAAGATGCTTGATTCTCCTTTGAAAGGGTGGAATCATCCCTCTTGCTGTTCTGCGTATCCTTTTCTGCAGCCGGCTTCGACACACAGAGGGAGAGAGGAGTGTCATCTGCTTCTGCATCTCCATTCTCTACAGCTGAATGAGAACTAGCTATGGGTGCTTTGAAAGGGCTTGTTCTGCCCGGGTCAGCGTGGGTCTCCCCTTCAGAGTACGTGGAGCCATTCACAGGGCTATCATCAGCTAGGGTGTTGTCTTTCAGATTCAGGGGGTCCTCAGCTCCCGCTGAGTGGGGATTACGGGTCAGAGGTGGGCTGACACTGGGTGTTGAGCCCTCAGACTCCTCTGTCTTCACAGAAGTCACATCAGCAGCTGTGGATTGCTTAGTAGTGGACACTGAGTCCAGAATACCAATTGGAGACCTGGAGCTTGTTGTTAAGGCCAAAGGAAGGAGTTGTTGGGTTTTAGATGGGGAGTCAACTGAGTTGGTCTCACCATCATCAAAGACAGCACTGTCAGTGTCTGCGACGTCTTCAGCTGGCATGTCTTCATCAGGTGGTATTTGCCCTCCTAGATGTAGGCGGATGTGGTGCTGAAGAACTAAGGCATTGGTGAACTTGCGGGGGCACAGCGGGCAGGAGTTCAGGGCTCGAGAGTTGGGGGGTCTTGCACGATGAGTGGCCAGGTGGGCCCTGAGGCTGCCTTTTGTGGAGAAGGATCGACCGCAAAGTTTACAAGGGAATGGACGTTCTCCTAGATGTGTGGCTTGGTGCAGGCGCAGCGCTCGGGGGCAGCTGAGCACACGCAGGCACACCCCACATTGATTAGCAGCCTGAACCGTCGGCAGAGACAGAGTGGTGGTTGTGTTAGAACCCGAAACTCCCTGACCGGTCGTTAGCCCTGCAGCGTTTGCACTCGGGCTCAGACCCAGAGCAGCTAACATTTCCCTGCGATAGGCACTGGAGGCGGTGGACAGGTCATGACCATGAGTGTCCCCATTGGCGTCGGCGTTGGTTAGCGAGGAGGTGGAGGCACCACCCTGTGGCTGCTTTTCAAGCTTCTGCACCAGTCGCTGCAACTTTGAGGTGTCTGAGGTCTGAGTGGAGGTGGTGGGAGAGGAGGAGGGAGAGGAGGTTGATGGTTTGGGGAAAGGAGGAAAGGGGAATGGTAGCTGATGAGGTGATGTGAGATGGGAGGTGGATGGGTGGCCTGTGGACCGGAGAAGTGCGAGGTGGTGGGGGGAGGTACCTCCAGGGAAGAGAATCTTGGGAAGGTGAGCCAGTTGGGAATACGAGGCGGTTGTATGGAGGGCTGAGTGGGGAGGTGTATTCTCATCAAATCGCTGCTGCTTTGCTCCTTTGTATTGACTTCCCATGGAGGAGGAAGATAGGGATGAAGAGGAAGATGGGAGTCCAGTGCTGGATGCACTGGCAGCAGCTGCAGCTGAAGCCCTGTTCAGCTGTAGCAGTGAGTGGGCTGTGGACAGCAGCGCCATGTCCACAGAGGGTGGCAGAGGTAGAGAGGAAGGCGAGGGACGGGTGGAGGCACCTGACAGGAATCCTAAAGCCATATTTTCCGTCATCCCAGGAATGCTTCCTTTCACTCCATTAAATGGCTCGTCATCATCAGCTCTCCGTTTCCTCCTCCTCTGGATAGCACTGGCAGCGGAGGGGCTCTGTGTCTGCTCCGACAGAGCCGGCGGCAGCAGGGAGAGAGACAGCTCCGGGTTCTGCTCTCTGTGTCGCAGGAAATGGGCTTTGAGGTTTCCTCTGGTTGTAAAACGGCTCAGGCAGACGGGGCACTGGTAGGGCCGTTCACCCGTGTGTGACCTCAGGTGGATCTGCAGGGACGAGTCGCTGCTTAGCACCTTCCCGCAAAAACGGCAGACATGCTGTGGGCGTCCTGACGAGGAGGCAGATCCGAGTGAGGAGCTGGGTTGAAGGTCTTGTGAATGGCTGGTGGGAGGAAGAGGAGGAGTAGGGAAGCTGATACCGTTGCTGTGACCAAATGAAGTGGTATTGGATGATTTCTCATGGAGGTAGCGTGGTGGTAGCCCCAGGGACAAGGACAGCGGGTGTAGGGAGGCAACAGAGGAGCTCATAGTGGATAGAATAGACGAGGAAGACGAGGATGATAGTGATGAGGAGGTAGAGGAAGATGGAGCCCTGCTGCCGTTGATATGTGAAGTGCCTGATTTGGAGATAGATGGCTGGGGGAAAAGGGATGATGGAAGGCCAGTCAAAAGCGATGAAGCCGTGGTTACCGGAGTGGCAGTAGAGGGGTGTGTTGGGGATGAAGACACCGCCCCTGCAGATTTGTGGTTGCTATCAGCACCACTAGCTTGCGTGTTATTGTCTTGGCCAAAGACAGCCCCTCCAAGCCTCAGAACATGCCGACAGATTTCCTCCGTGATCTGCATCTGGTGGATTTGCCTCTGCTGTAAAACCCGAAGCTCCTCCAAGAGCACGGCCAGTGTTGGAGGCACCTGGATCTGTCCCTGCAGCCCCGGAGAGCTGGAGGACTGCTGACCTGGGCTGGAGCTGTCACGCTGAGGTGGCACACTGTGAGAAGATAAAGAGGAGGAAGAGGAGGAGGTAGTGGTGGTGGCCGAACTGCCCACCGGTGGGGAGGTCATGATGGAGTGAGAGTTTCCTTGGTGAGAGAGTGTGTGGGAGCTTGAGGTTTGACCCAGGGGAGGAGGTGAGTGGGTCTGGGAAGACAGCGAGGGGTGAGGGAAATCTGGGGAGAGGGAGGAGTGGGTGTTGGGGAGAGAGGTGGTGAAGTGGGCGATGTGGCTGGGCCAGTGGGGAGGAGGCGAGCTCTCGTTGGGTAAAGAGGGCGCGTGGAGCCCACCGGGGGATGGGCGGGGGGCCAGAGGTGGCTGGCAATCTTGGAGGGGGCTGGGGGATGAGGAGGAAGACCCTGATGAGGTCACTTCTGAGCCAAGAGATGTGGATGGTGACTTCATGCCCAGGTGGTCATCTGACAGAAAAAAAGAAGCTTTAGAATAACAAAAAAAACCAATAACATTGTGCTTCTTTCTTTCAGGTTGATTATTGTGCAACACACAACCTCCAATATCAACCCAACTATGTGAGCGTGTAAATTCATTAAAACTTTCTACTTCGGTTACATAGTGTGTTTGTTTCATTGCAGCCACTTGTTGTTGACGCACACGTTTTGTTTTTTTTGGAATACCAAAGTATCTCGTTCCAACTTTAAAAGAAATGCCTGCTAGGAAATGGCCTTGAGCAAGCAAATAAACAAGAGAAGAAACTCTGCAGTCCATGAGTCTTTGTAACGTCTTGTCTCAATCTGTGCTCTCCAGAGCAAAACTCCGCAAACATCTTGCACACACAAAAAAGCTTACAGACCACCTTGCTGCTATGGTAACACATTTTAGAGGACAATGGGCATCACCAAGACAACCCATAACCCCTCTTAACCCACCCCCTCTCTTCAGTAGTTACGTCTTTCATCTCCCTATTCACCCTGCCCCCCTTACGTCACAGTGGAGGTCAAGGGTCAGGCCATGCTAAGGGTTCTGGGCACTGTCCAGACACTCTGATTGGTCAACTAATCTAACCTCTGCCGCTCAGGGGTCAAATTCTTTCAGAATCTTGAGCATAGAGTGAGAAAGAGTAAAACGAAAAAGAAAGGGGGGAGGGTAACAACAATGGAGAGACAAACTAACTACTCCCTCCTGGAGAGGTATAGTGATGGAATGAAAGACTATACATCAGTGAAATTCCTTCCCTGTGACTTATAAACAAACCTGAACCTACTGGAACTTCTAAATAATCTGCAGTCTTAAACTCCACTTTCATTTGAGGAAGTTCATCTGCAGAGATTGAAGAGTTGAAGCCCAAACTGATTGCAAGGCAGCACAACCGTGAGAGCAATCTCTCTATCACCTCCGGATCTTTATTCTCTCATCCATCAGAACCCCCTACTGTGTGTAGGTGTATACAGTCAATAGAGACGGGCTGAGAAAATGGGGGAAAGAAAAGGAAGTATAGAGAAAGTGGAATGGGGAGGATGGGTGCGTAAGGAAGCTTGGATGAAGAGCAAAATAAGAGATGGGTGGAAGATTAATCTTTACCAAAGACACTGCCTTCCCTTCCCCCCACCCATGCACCTTATTGTTAACAAATAAAGAGAGAGCTCCACACAAATCAAAGACCTCCAGCAGGCAGCACTGAGCAGCCTGTTGGTTTCCTGGAGGACAATGCAGCACATGAAAATGGCCACAGATGTATGTTAGTTAATCCTTCTCTATTCACTTCAAGTATATTGGCCCCGACCAAACTGCCCAAGGCCTCCATTAAGGGGGCCCATTGCAGTGACTAAGCAGGAAGGGTTTCCACAGTTGACAAACTTTTAGTCTGTTGAATCAGGTATGTTCCTCGGAAGGTGAGCATGCATAGTCTTATCTGCACATGACACACCACAGAATACAACATTAAACTTTTGCTTCTGTTCAATATCTCTCTGAAAGTAAATTGTGCACTGCAGTGACGGGGAGCACTTGGACACGCGCTGCACGGCGGATGCTCCAACTTTCAATAAATTAAAAGACACAAACGCATGCACACTTGTTAAGATGTTTACTCACCGTGAGATAGCAGGCGTGGGCCCCCCGGATCCGCATTGACGAGATGCTGGGGTCGCTTCTGCTTCCGGCGTGACATGATTCACGGCGAGTCAGACAGAGAGGGGGGCATCAGTCGGTTGAATCGCACGTTTTTGCGCACTTGGACGCGCTTATTGGAACAACCTCACCATCCAAGTTAAAAGTCGCACAGGTCCCGCAAGCTCAGGTGTAAAAAGGTAAATTTAAAATAGTTGTGTTGCAGTTTTAAATGCTGAAAAAGTAGGCAGAGGTGTTTGCAAAATCCGCAGGTCTGCACCGTGTCATAAGAAGCTGCCGTGAATGCGTGTGTGTGGCTGTTTCTAAAGTCTCCTCTCCCCCCAAAAAACTTGTCCAATTTGCGCCCCTCCTCTCGCACTGCTGCCCCACTGCATGCACATACAGGGAACACACACACAAACACACACTACCCACACAGAACCACTCCTTGTTCTTCAATGATATTTGCATTTCAATGGCGTGTAACTCACAGCCTCCCTGGTTCTCTCTTTCTCTTGCTCCCCGGCTTTATTTTTCTTTACATACTCACCCAGCAGCTATAAACTTTCAATAAAACATGACAATGAGGTGTCAAAGGCGTTAGATGTCTAAAAAAACAATTTGAAATTGGCGTTAGAGTTGGTCATTTGTTAAGGCTGTAAATGTTTTGTTGTTACTGGAAGTGCAGTCACTTCATCATATGGCCAAAAGTAAGATGCAACAACACATCTATAACAAATCTAACAGGTGACTCATCAATCAGGCGTCTTTTGGGGGCCCAATGTGTCTAATGAAATCATAGCAATAATAATTGGGTGGCAGGTGGCCTCCATCAGAATCCCAGTGGTTGCCAAATGAGACCATCTCCTGACTGTTATTTCAATAGGGCCAATTATCAACAACAGTGCGAGTGGCTGTTGTGTGCAAGTGGGGCCACACAGCCATTCCACATGCATGTATTTCGTGTGTTATGGCCAGGAGCATTATACCCCCCATCCCCACCCCCTCCAAAAAAAACATCTTACACTGGAGCTCTATTTAAAAGGCAGAGAATAGATGGGAATCTTTGACAATGGCGTGCTGGACACAGTTGAGTGAGCATCTCCCCTCTCTCACTATGAACCCCCGGATCCACTGCTGCATAGTACAATGCCCCCCTTTCACCCCCCGCCTTCACTCCTGTACCACGTGGAGATTCGGATAAAAGAGAGAAAAAGTGGGAGGAGGTGTGGGCCATATTTAAGTAGGTGTCTCATATTATACATATAGGCCTATGCACCGTGTAAGAAAATAGGGGGGTTATTCGATCAGCTATATTGAACTATCATTACAATGCATTTATATACTATATATATAATCAGTATCACCTGGGAAATAAAAATAAAAAAAAGGTCAGGGAGAGTAAAAAGTCTTTGTTGTTTGTATGTTGTTTACTATTCCTTACTAGTGATTAAAACATTACATTGGACTTAATAAGCAAGATACTTATGTAGTATTCTAATCAGCCAATCAGATTGCACGTCTGACCTGCGTCACCTGGTGCCACCTGCTGAGAGATAAACAACCTGTAAGTCATATCTGCCATCACATTTGCCGTTAATAACGACTTTAATGTGTCTAACGACATGGCTGGCTTATCCCTTTCTCGTTCAAGAGAATAAAAGTGTTTTAAGAGTAATAAATACTCAGTAGGAAGGTGAGTTTACATTACAATTAATGCTAGCCCGAGACGATGCTAGTGGCCTTTACGAGCCACCCCGCTAATGCTAGCATTTCATGTAGCAATAATACCTATGCTAGCTAAACTTCATAAAGTTATGATATTTTAATATTTCAAACAGACAGGTTCACTTATATAGTCATGTTCTCATTGGAACTTCCATACGGATTAAAAGTCAAAAGATAAATCTCTTTAAAAACAGAAGAAAAGAAAAAATTTGTCAAACCAAATTCTGTATTGACAATATATCATTTAGCTAACTCGCTAACGTTTTCTTACTGAGTAACGTTTTACCTTAAAATTAAGAATTTAATTATGTGACTTGCATTTTTTTATTGAGATTAAAGTATACACTCACCTGCCTATTCATTTGGTAAATCTAGATAAAACTTATGCAGTATGATGCTGTCACCTGTTATTCCTATGAATGGGACGGACAAAATATTAGGAACACCTGGCATGTCCTCACTACCAAAAATTACATCCTCCAATATGAGCATTAAACAGATTGTACTTTTTCTATTTAATCATTGCTGTTGCTTTATAATGCACTTGTATTATATAGGTGTACCTAATAAATGGGCATGTATGAGTTTTGAAGGGTCTCATGTTTTTGTCTGGCTTATTTCCCTTATTTTGATGACTGAACTGTTAATCTACCTGTTGCAGTCACGACTATGTCTCTCTGTGATGACATACTCCTATGTAACTTCCCAAAATGTCGGGCCAAGCTGAGTGGCTTCGCCTGGGTCACGGCCTGCTCACACGTCTTCTGTGATCAGCACGGATCTGGGGAATTCAGCCGCTCCCCTGCCATCTGCCCGGCCTGCAACTCCACACTGTCTGGGAAACTGGACATTATGAGGACAGAGCTGTCTCCGTCCGAGGACTACAAAGCCATGGTGTTGGCAGGTCTGCGGCCAGACATCATTCTGGACATCAGTGCCCGCGCATTGGCCTTCTGGGGCTATCAGGTCAAACACTTTTCTGTGTCTCCGCAAAGTTACATTTTAGTGTTGGACTCAAATACGTTGAGTAAAAACGTAAAGACGAGTCAAACAGGAGATCCTGCTAGACATAAAAGTCTGTGTGAACCTACATTTCTTACTACATCAAAGTTGGCATTATCTGTGTTTACAGATCCATCAGGAGCGTATGTTTCAGGACTACAGTCTATCACGGGCTGAGGCACAGCTGAAGCAGCTGGAGAAGGTGTTGACTCATCAGAACCACAGTAGAGAACTGGAGCTGTCCGCCATGAGAGAGGAAATTGCCTCACTGAAGAAGGTAAACTGCAACTCTTAAACAAAAGAGGAGAGAGCAGAATTATAACCTCATGTTTGACTATTACAAAGTGGTAAACAATTTTGTAATTGTAACTTGTTTAAAAAATCTTTTTAGCTTGCCCTCTAACATGCAATGAAATAGAGAACAACTCAGTATTTCTAACACTTATCTCTTCTTGACTTAATTGACAAAGAAGAAGAAGAAGCAATAACTTTTGTACGTTATGTGTTTAATCTTCATCTCTGCTTATGATCCACACGACTGACTATTGAGCTAAACGATAGAATAGGATGTCATGATTCTACTGATCCTTCTTGTGTTAATCTTAAGGACCTTATAACAGGAAACCTCCAAACTCGTTCAATATTAGAAAGCCTGAAATGTTAGTGCTTGAGTTGGGTTTGATAAATACATTTCAAATTGATAAATTCATTGATAAATTCAAGAATGATGTAGAACATTTGATGTCCGGCAGGTGATGGAAGAGTATAAGAGGAAGTACAGTGAGGTGTCTGAGAGACTGATGGAGAGGAACCGTCAGTACCAGAAATTACAGGGACTGTACGACTCTCTGAGGCTGCGCAATATGGTGGTGGGTGTGGATGAAAGAGACGCTCCTTCTCAACCAAGGTATCACAACTTCAACATAGGTAAGAACAACAATTCTTTGACGGCAAAGTTACTAAGCGAACTGCACACATCATCAGAGTCTAAGGGGGGCTGCGGCTACAAATGATAAAGCTGAGTTAATTATTTAATTGAACTTATCAATGAGTCAGTACATTTGGCAATAATGTGAGGTGTTCTGTCCTGCACGTAGATGTCAAAGGTTTCATATAATTAGTCATCACATCATGTTGTGCTGATGATGATTGATGAGGAAAGGAAGGAAGCACAGCAGGAATAATGTTAAGTGGCACAAAGGCAGACACATCTGTAGTTTGTTGTGAAGCGGTCGTCATCAAGAAAGAACACTAGGAGTAATGAGCTGATTGTCTATGTAAGGGAATTTTGCTCACTATAACAATGAGGGACATCCGTCAACCTCCCGCGTGTCACCCAGGGGTGGCTCGGCCGGCGACTCCCCAGAGAAGCCCTCAGTTCCTCCCAGTTGGACACGATGGGGACAACCGTTTTTTCTCCTGCCTGGAGGCTGACACAAGCAAGACCTTCTTCCAATTCCACTCCCCTGCCAGGGAGAAAGGTCGGCCCTTCATCAAGAAGCACTGAGACTGTGTATGTCTCATAAAACATATGTTAAAGTGTTCTGTTGGTTTAATAACAATATTGATGCATTGTTGTATTAGGCGTTTTTTGCCAATAATAATAAATATTTTACTGAAACTGGGACTGAAATCCAACCTTCTGTGCTCGTCTCTACCTCAGCAGGTATCTGTTTCACCTAGATGTGAATACTTGTTTACACACAGAACTGCAGTACAGTATTCTGTTAATATAGAATTCAATGTGACCTCAAACCACACCAACAAACAGTTGAGCTCTAAGTTTGTCTGTATTTTCACATGATAATATCTTGAAAAAATTCTTGCTAGAGGTGAGATTGTCATTGTTTTGAGAATCCCAAATAAGTCTGCACTCGTAAGTCAAGGTAAGATCACCTCCTCAAGGAAATATCAAGTTAAACTTTGGGTTTCAAGTCCTCAACACGTCCGACTGCCGTTTTAATATTTTGACGGGAGTAATAGTTAGTATATTCATACTAACATCATGAATGCTTTATAAAAGGTGTGCTTATTTACCATTTTTAAACAACTTTACAAGAGTTGTTTTATTAAATAATTAGAGTGAAGTCATGAGACGTTGGTGTGAAGAGTCCAGGTCGAGTTGTAAGTTTTTTATGATTTTGTCGAGTCTGAAGTCATTAAGTTTGTGAGTCAGCGGCTCCGACTGGCAGTCAGGTGGAGCCTAACTGGAGGAAGAAAAACAAGGGGGCAGTAAAGCATAGAATCAACAGTCATTGTGTATTGCCAAATCAGATTTTCATTAAAAAAGACAATTTCCTTCACATTAACAGTACATACATGATAGTGAATGACTGAAGGCAGGCGGTCATCATACACACAGTATAAATAAAGTGATTAATGTTTCACAGAGCAAGAAACTGATGACTTGCTGCAGTCTTGGTCCTTGGATAGTGTGTATTGTGAAATTAGATAACAACAGAACAACATAATAACTGACCAACAATTGACTTTTGTATATGTTGTAACTATTTGATGAGAAACACCAGATGGACAATGTGGTGCACGTGTCGGATCACAGAGGAGAGTTGGATCTGCTCTGGTTTCAGGGGCCTGCTGATACTTGAATGGAATAAAACGTTCTTATTGTTACACTGGTGCTCTGCACTAATGTCTCCATTATTTTCAATTGCTGACATGGAAAGAAATTAAAAATACTCTATGATTTACTCTTTGACGCTACACATGTCCCGGCCAGGATCTCAAAGTCAACTGAGTAAAACAAATGTTTAATTAAAATAAAAATTTCTTCCTTTTTCCTGATTTATAAACGAATGATATAGCAGCACTTATTTTCCTGGGGGGACCCGAGTGGTCCTCCATCCTCACTTTGAGAACCTCTCTTTTATTTATTGAGGAAAAGGAGGGTATTCTTCCCAGTCTGATGTCAAACTGTCATCTTTAAAAGAACTCCAGAAACAACATAATATAAAAACAAAATATTACTGTCTCCCTAAAGACAAAGTAACATGATGACGACTATATACAAAAAAAACACAAACAGGCACAAACTTTTGAATCTTCACACTCCAATGACTAAACTCTGCATCCACTTCCAGCATCAAATTTGGTCCTCTTGCTTCTTGCCATCTTATTCACTCTGAGGCTTGTAGCTCACTGAGGCAGCAATCTGACTTTGGATATTTTGTCTCTTGCCGTTGACAATAAGGAGCAGAGGGGAATCCACACGTATACTTTTGAAGTCAAACGACTGGAAAAAAAGGAAGAAACGGAAAAAATACAAGACTTTATTCTGTAATGGGCTTCAATGAGAGAGAAATGTTTCATGAACCATTAAACACTCACCATATCTTTATGTGTTATACTTTGGCGCTTGACCTGAGGTTCAGGAATCACTACAGTGTCTCCTATCAGGACGCCCCAGCTGTCTGCTGTGTTGTACACCATCACCACTGTGCATGTCTCCTCACTGTCCACCATGCCAAACGTACTGAAGACATAAGTGATTTTACAATAAAACATTAAAAACAAACTCCACCCTAATGTCAAGGCTGAGGATTAGTACATGTGGTTAGAAAAACCAGCACTTACAAGGCCATGCGACCCTCAGAGGCCAGACTGAACACCACCTTGCCCAGTGCGGCCACCCCCGCGTTGTGGCCGTGGGTTAGAGAGGTCAGGGTTCGAGGCTCCAGGCTGCCCACACGACCTGTCGGGGAACGAAACTCAGGGGAGGAGCAGGGACCCAAAGCTGACGTGCTGAGGTTGGACAGCATCGTCCGTAACCGACGTGTCTTCACCTTCCCCTGCAGAGATGCACAGACATTAATGTAAGGGGCAAAATGAGGACCACGGCTGGACTTTGCTGCCCCCTTGTGATCATAAACAAATCTGCATTGTCATCTTCATAACAATATAAACAGCTTAGTTCACTGTAGCTTTTTAAGTTTTGATCAGCACTGTCATTATATAAGAATTCCACTTTGTGGTGTACTAGAGGGACTTGTATTGATGTTTTTAAAAAGTATTTCAAATTTTCAAAGATCACCTTATTTAGCTAACTTCAAATGGCAAATCAGCGAGTACCTTCTCTCACCTTGTTCTGTAGGAGTTCTGTGACTTTCCTCAAGTACTCCAGCAGCTGCTTTTCTCTTTCCGGAGGTTCCTCCCAGCCCGGGTCAAGCGCTGCCGCACGGCTGTAGCCACCAAGCGCAGACCCAAACATCTCCTCGTACTGGAACAGAGTGGCTCGGTTGAAATGCAGCTCTGGGTAACAAGAGGCCGCTCTGTCCACTTTCTCCTACAGAGGGAGGGAGACGGGTAGAATATAAGTGGGCTGATTGATTTTAACATTGCATGTGTGTGTGTGAGTGTGTGTGTGTACTCACAGATTGTGCATAGGCGCTTAGAGCTTGTTGAGACAACTGTGGATTCTGTCCACAGGTGAAAAACAGGGAAACATAGGCATTTCCTAATATATCTGTAAAAACAATAACATAAAGTCTTAGGAATCAGAATATCACGTGTCTAACCCTCCCCTGTCAATTCTTACATATCTGCACAGACTGTGGCAGTAACATCTTAATAAAAACAGATGTTTACACTAAGGGCTCTGACTTTACTCACACCAAGACGTCCCGTCTGTGACATCCAGCTGGACAGCTTGTCGGGCCATGTCCACGCTCTCCAGCACCTGCTTGCCATGTGCATCACTGCCTGCTGCCGGCAGCTGCCTCAGCACCATAGACAGGTTGCGCAGAGACACTTTGTTCTTGCTCTAAAGAGGAGGAAGAAAAGTGTGAGATAAAGCAAAGACGGATGAGTCAATAATAGAAAGTTGGCATGAAGAAATACAGTAAATAAAAAAAGGCAAATTCAGTGAGTTTCCAGTGACTAATCATCCAAAAAGCACCTTAAACCATTCAAGCTGCATCTAATGTGACAGCACATTTTGGTATGTGGTCCTTTGAATTCCAGGTGAGTAGAAGGAAAGCTTACGAGACTGATTGTATAACACTAGCTCCTCTCTCTCTTTCTTCACTGTACCTGCTGCAAGGCTCCAGTGAAGCAGTTCTTGGCCCCTATCAGATCTCCTTTTTTCCAGTACTGCTCCCCCAGTGTGTTCCAACCCTCGACCAGGTCAGGCTCCAGCTTCACAGCCCGCGAAAGGCACTCCTCTGCTACGGCACTGAAGTCAGGAGCTACGTTCAGACACCTGCCCTTGTGCAGCAGAAACTCTGCTTTGTGTTTAAAGCATTCTGTGGGAAAATCATATTTTAATTGGCTTCACAAATATGTTGAAGGTCCTGTCGTGCTGTGTGAACATAATGATCACCTTCTTTCTCCCCCAGCTTCTTCAGTGTCTTCTCTATCTCCTGTGCGACATCCTCTTGTTTCCTTCCAGCATCCTCGACATGGTGAGTCTCAAAATAACAATCTCTGTAATTGTACAGGTCATCCACGAGCTCCTGTAACGGGATGGGTAGATGTTTAAAAATAGAACAAAGGCACGTTTCTCATTAAACCTGCCTGTAGTACAGTACTCTGTGGGTGGGTGGAAAATTAGGGCATCATGTGCCACTATAGATGTTCAAATAAATCAGCAAATAATCACATTATTAAAGGCAGTGAAATACAAGTATCAAATATGAAACATAGGAAAGGGTTGATCTTGGTTTGGTATTCTGACATTCCAATAAATTATTAACCACTTTTGTCTGGGATTAAACAATTGACTCTTGGATATATCTGCATTGTTATCACCTGCATTTGTACATGTATCAGGATGGAGAAAGGCGTTTCCCATCCCGCCAAAGATAATATTGGTTATTGTAAAACACATTCTCAGCACTTGCATTTGTACTTAAGATGAATTAGGTGTGTCAGACACAGCATGAGTCTATCTACAGTAGATGTCAAACTCATGATGCTTTTTACGCCAGTTTAAATTACAAACAATAATGAAAACACTGAAGTCGTTATTCACAAATAGTCTGAGCCAAAAACACCTAAATATCAGAAATAACTGGACGTGGTGGGTGAGCGTGTCGGTTGAAGACAGTTGTTATAGTAACGAGTCGTTCAGATGTCTAGCGAGCAAACTAAGAGGCAAAATACGATACGGACCGCACAAGAAGTCCAAAAATACAGAAACTAACAACACCCATTGGATTTCAACATCGTGTGACGCCAAAGAAGAGAATTACCTTAATAATTTGCAGTTCATTACTGTCTTTCACGGGCTCGCCATTCTTCTCCTCCTCCGCCATCTTTTCGCTAGCTTAGAGGACCACTAGCCTGGTGAAGAAGAGCCACGGGGGGAAGAAAAATGCACCGAGTTACGGCTTCTGTATTAAACGCAATGCTATTATATGTAGATATTGACAGGGAACAATCGTTCCCTTCAGGAAATATCAAGAGCACTGCACATTTTGTCACAGAAGAAACAGGCTTTTAATTTCAGTGGGGCCGGAAGCTGAAGTCGTCCGTACTCAAAATAATTCCGAAGAAGAGCATTTTCAAAAAATAAGAGATATACTCTTAATCGGGATGTCTGTTCTTTCGAAATAAAGTTTATAAATACATAGTAATTTATGGAACTTTATATAATTTAAGCAGTAGGCTCAGCTGCTGAAACGGTGAATTTGTAGCCGGAACCTTTCAGTCAAGATTCTGGACCGACAGTTTTTCGTGGCGTACCATACATTCTTTGCTCAGATCAGGGCGGACCATTTTTGTCGAAGTACTTTTCATGTTTTTTGTGTTTGTGTCGCTACTGACTGCAGCTCGTCATGTCGGACACATGGAGCAACATCCAGGCGCACAAGAAGCAGCTGGACTCTCTGCGGGAGCGGCTGCAGCGGCGGCGGAAAGACCCAACACAACTGGCGGCGGGTAGGTTCCCACAGCGCGGGCGTCTGGGAGGGGATGAGACCATTGTTTTGGTGATCGATAAAGTATCGTTGCATTTGATGTTAGTCGTGTAGTCTACAAACTAACAATAATAAAGACTTTAGTACCTTAATTATTGTGCAAAGTTTTTGTGTATTGATTGACAAGAGCTGAAACGATAATATAACCGACTATAGCTCATGACAGGAGTTTTTATCGTCAGTTGCTTATTTAAATTCACCATTTAACGAAATTTCCAAGCGTTTACCAGCTTTCTTAAAAGATTCTTTACTAATGATAAATTAAATGTGCTTCTGAAGGTTTCTATATTCAGGTGCTTCCTTCACCTTAATCTGTCATCTCTGTCTGTATCTTCTCTCTCAGATGGTGGAGCCGGTGCAGATGGATCCACAGCCAGGAGTGACAGCCCAGCTCCATCAACTCCATCAGCTCCATTAGTTTCTCAGGAGGAGACAGAGAAACCCCCAGACCCTGAATTAGAGAAGAAGCTGCTGGGATATTTATCCGATTTGAGTCTTTCAATGCCAACAGACTCCCTTACGATCACAAATGAACTCAACAGTGTAAGTCTTAATATCCAAAACACAAATATGGATTGGTCATTTTCATGTTTGAACTTCTTTCTGTAACGTTCATGTCTCCTTCACAGTCTGACACAGCTGTCAGTCATGGATGCATCCAGAGTCTTCTGCTTAAATTCTCGGCTCAGGAGCTCATAGAGGTCCGGCAGCCTACTTTGGCCTCATCTTCTACAACGTCCTCCTCTGCTACCCTCTCCACAATCGTCATAGCAGTGGACCATACCAAACTATGGGCTATGATCGGGTCCGGGGCTGGAGCTGGACGGATTGGAGTCAAGAGGAAAGCAGAAGACCAAGCTCAGAGCAAAAGACCTTCCGGCTTCTCACCTTCGATACAGAGCTCTGCCTCTCCTCCACACTCTTCTACCACCTCTGTGAGTCTGGCTTCATCCTTGCAGCTGGCTGGGCCATCTGCGTCAGGAAGCGGCGCTGACAAGAAGGGCAGGAGTAGCAAAAGCCAGTCGTCTCACATGGACATGGAGATTGAGAGTCTCCTGAACCAACAGTCCACAAAAGAGCAGCAGAGCAAGAAGGTAGGAGGAGGCAGCAGCCACACTTGTCACTCACTCAAAATCGAAGCAGCGTTAAGTCGGAGGTTGACGTGTGGTTCTCTGGATGTTGTCCCTGTGTAGATGAGCAGAGAAATCCTGGAGCTGCTTAACACCAGCACAGCCAAGGAGCAGTCCATCGTTGAAAAGTTTCGGTCCCGCGGCCGCGCTCAGGTCCAGGAGTTCTGTGACCATGGAACCAAAGAAGAGTGTTCGCGTTCAGGAGACACACCTCAGCCATGCACCAAGCTACACTTCCGGTAGGTGTTTGTCAAGCATGCTTTTTAAACTTTTTCTTATTCATGTCGACCAACTGGATGAAATAAATCCGATTAAACACTTTCCTAACTGAAAATGATTTCTAAAAAGGTCCTCTACAACGTTCTAACGGTGCAGTGCTCTATTCTCCAAACTTCTTTATGCAGCTGTTTGGCTTTATGGTTTATTTTTTCCTCTCAGCCGCATCATCAACAAGCACACAGACGAGAGCCTCGGCGACTGCTCCTTCCTCAACACCTGTTTCCACATGGACACGTGTAAATACGTCCACTATGAGATCGACAGTCCTCCAGAAGCGGAGGGGAGCCTGATGGGGCCCCAGTCAGGGGCCCAAGAGCTCGGCCTGCACGGAGGCGACGCAGACAGCAACGTGGGCAAACTTTTCCCTTCGCAGGTGAGGAAGCGATGATGATGCATCTATTTTTAATGATGAATTTTTTAGCCATGTTAATATGTTGAAGCATATTATATGTCTGGAATATGTTTTTAGGCTGCAAGAAAAATGAGTTTGTCCAGGCGGTTCAAAGGTTGTCTGATGATAAATTTTACTTGCAGTGGATCTGCTGTGATATCCGCTACTTGGATGTGTCCATCCTGGGTAAGTTTGCTGTGGTGATGGCCGACCCGCCCTGGGACATCCACATGGAGTTGCCCTATGGTACTCTAACTGACGATGAGATGAGGAAACTCACTATCCCCATCCTGCAGGATGACGGCTTCGTCTTCCTCTGGGTCACTGGCAGGTAACTACTGGTTACCGGTCGTTTTGTCTTGTGCACCCCCATTTCTTCAAGTAGCCCCTTGATTCACCATTTTCTTGTTTGAGAAACACTGACCTAAGCAATCTGTTCCTCTTCCTCCAGGGCGATGGAGTTGGGCAGAGAGTGTCTCAGTCTATGGGGGTAAATCTACCGACATCTGATCATGATTTCGTTAGGACGACATCTGATTTAATATCTCATGCTGTTGTTTTTAATGTTCCTCTAACAGCTACAGGCACGTGGATGAAATCATTTGGGTGAAAACCAACCAGCTTCAGAGGATCATCCGCACAGGGCGAACAGGCCACTGGCTGAACCACGGAAAGGAGCATTGTCTGGTGTGTTTACATGCTTCTAACCGTTCTCTGTTAATCATGCAGGTGTTGGTTGTATAGCTGAAACGTGACATTACCAGGAGACTGTTTGTCAGATTTATGTTTAAATGTGTCATGTGATTTGTCTCTCTGTTCAGGTGGGTGTTAAAGGAAACCCCCAGGGATTCAACAGAGGTTTGGATTGTGATGTCATCGTGGCCGAGGTACATTATGACATCCTGTCTTTTGTTCTCTAGTAACCCTTATGATCCCTACAGCCTGCTGTAACTGAACTCACTCTCCCCCAGGTCCGCTCCACCAGTCACAAACCAGACGAGATCTACGGCATGATAGAGAGACTCTCGCCTGGCACCAGGAAGATCGAGCTGTTCGGTCGACCCCACAACGTCCAGCCCAACTGGTAACAGAACATACCTTCGTGCTGTAAAGGAGAGCCAACCGCTCTCTGTACATATCATATATCGATTGCTGTACACTGAATCCCACCTTTCATCCCAGGATCACGCTCGGTAATCAGCTGGATGGAATCCATCTCCTGGATCCTGAAGTCGTGGCTCGGTTCAAGAAACGCTACCCCGACGGCGTCATCTCCAAACCCAAGAACATGCAGTGATGACATCATCAGTAGAAAGCTTTTGTTTATTTTTTATACTAGTGAGCCCATTTTTAAATTGAACAAGATTTCAACAGATTGATCGTCCGAGTCTCGGCTCCGATACTCCGAGGGACCACGTGGGGTGTGTATGTAATAAATAAAAACACAGGAGACATGTTTAATGTTAGTTCTGTTATTATTTTGTTATTAAAGAATAAAGATACTGTTCTTTTGTACTTTTACCAGGTTTCTCACTTTCCTGCTGGATCTGTGCTTCCGATCACTCGCGCTCGTTTTATTCACAGACAGAATGAAAATATCAGCAAAAAAAAGGATTTTAAAATCAAATGCAACCAGGATTTGATTCATTATTCTAACGATGACATTAGCCAGAATGAGTTCCAGTGAGTATATATCTCACGGAGAAACCTTTGCAGTGCAGCTTTAGATTACTTTAGCTTTGCAACATTAACTCACAAGTCTGCAGATAAAAGGACAGTTGATGGTATTTACAGGGTTTTCATGGAAAGTCCTGAATTCAAGGCAAGTTTTGACACTAAAAGTTTGGTAACGACGTTGACAATTGCAACACTTATATAACTTTATTAGAGCATAATGTGGTTCAGTTTAAATGGACCGAGAAGTTGTTATATCAAAACACACAGCTTGTAAATATGCTGTAGTGACTGTTTACATAAAGTCTATTTTGTACGTGTAGACAGATGTTCAGGTCATGATTTGGCTCGAAGGCCTGGAAAAGTCTTGGAAAATTATTTATAACAAAAAAATGAGCTTGAAGCCTCGTCTTTATAAAAAGCCTTTCTGTTCTCCTGTAACGTTCACGTCACAGAGCAGGACTCTGAACCTGGTGATTAAACTTGATACAAAACAGGAACACAATGACGTCTTCTTATTATAAAAAAAAAAAAGTATTCAGGCTTGTCGTGCTTTGGGAAACATCACATTTCCTCTACAGACGCTTTCGAAAAC
>CAAKHC010010677.1:0-15048 GCA_901007825.1 Macroramphosus scolopax
GACATGGAGAGCAGACAGTTGAGGTGAGAGGTGATTATGTCCTAAACTTGTTAATCGTACCTTGAGAACAAACCAAAAGATCAAAGTCATCACGACTCTATATTTATTCTGCAGAGAGTCTTTGTTTAAATTAGTCTCTACGAAGGCGAAGCATGTGTGTCAACCTGATACCAGCTTATGAGCGCTTCTCTCCATTAGTGTACTACGCTTTATGTTCCTTTATATACTTCTGTGTACCATTTACCGGTTTATATTTACCTTCTACACTAACAGTCTGCACATTGATTACTTTATCAAATCATCTTGAGGAATATTTCTCCTTAATTTGATATGTGCAGCTATGATGGGTGCATTACCTTTCTCCAGCTCACTGATCCTCTCCACCAGAGCGTTCAGCGTGCTCTCTGTTTTCAGCCTGTATAAGGCCGTGGCGTTGGACAGCATGCTCTTCTCCTCCTCCAGGTTGCTGACCTTCCTCAGGAGCTGTTTCTCCAGCTCCTGGAGGCGACGCTGAAGCAGGTTGCGGAGCTCGCTGGGGAACGAAGCGCCGGATATGTTGGCGCGCATTTGCTGTTGCTAAGGAAGGATGGATGAGAGAACATGAGCAGGAAGTGCACAAAGGTGATGATGGACATTTCTCATACGGGGCCGCCGCATGGGGCCACTGAAAATCCTGAGATGACACATCACAACCTAAAGTCATAACTGAATTTCAGGAACTCCATAATGCTGTTGTGGAATACACCCTAATGTCCCTAAAAATATATTAGGGACATCTCTCAAAAATTGTAGGGCTGTCATACGATACTGCTTTCATTTTATCTGGGGTACCTAATAAATTGGCCAAATAAGTTTCTTTCTTAATAAGGTTGTTAATAAGGTATTTTCTGTTTTGCTGTCAGACATTCGAACGAGACTGTCGTCATCCCAGGTCATCAAATATAAAATGGAGATGGGTACGGTGGTCCTGACTCGATTGATCAAGTTACTGCGGAACAATTATTTTAACGGTTCAAAACCAACAATCACATTTATGAAATGTTAGCTCAGGTCCCCTCCGCTAACATGCAAGGGGCAGGTTTAATAACCATTGACCTCTTAGGGCTTTCCGGTTAGCTCTCATGGTGTCCATTTTTCCCCAGACTATACGGTCTGACAAGTCCTTAAATCACTTGTGACAAACTAACAATAGACTGCTTCTTCCCTGGTGCTGCTTTCAATGCAACAACTACCTATCCGATCTTGGGTGGACACAAAAGTGGCCTATCAGATGTCAGGGGTGCTGTGGCCCCCCGAGGGTCCGTGTGGATTTTATAGTGTTTATATTTTTTTTAAAACAGGTCAGATAATCAGTCCTGTATAATAGATTGGGTAACTCATTAATCTATTTTTCCACCATTCATCCCTGCGTTGGATATCCATTTGTAGATACTTAAACGATTCCCAGAAGTGCTGGTCTCATATGTACTAGTGTGTCCACAATGTGTGTTAATCCTGTAAACCCATACCTAGAATCAAACAATGGTTTTACGCATGCTTTTGGCACAGCGGCAATGCTTTGCGCAGTTGGTGGTTGCCTCACCTCCAGGTTCTCCAGCCGGTCCTTGAGACCCTGCATGGTTTTCCCAAGACTGTCGATGCTATCGTTGGGATCTCTGGGAACGTCTCCCATCGTGTTTTGTTTCTCTTTGCCCCAGGAAGCCCCCTTATCGTACTTCCTATCGTCGGTGGCTGAAGCGCACAGGGACAGTTTGGTGGTCAGCTCGTTGATGGTTCCCACTTGTTTGGAAATAGTTTCTTTCTGTTGTAGAATCGTCTCCCGTAGCTGCATGACGGTGTTTCTGAGCTCCTCTTCTTGACTCCCCACGTTCAGATCGGGTAATAATGTCACCGGGCAGCTGGCATCGCCGGTGAGGGGGATTGCCCGGCAGATGTACCGCTTCCCATCGTCCGCTTGTCCGCTCGCTTGTTGACTGCAGCATAGTGCACATAAACATAACAATCCGTACAAGAGTGGAAACATGCCTAGATCGAGTTGGAGACAAGTAAAAGCCTAAAAAGCTTTAACACTCTCTGCTGAAATCCACTTTTAAGCGTCGGCGCGTAAAAGTGTTCCCCGGTTGTTGCTCACCAACGGATCATCCCGCTATTTGTTCACAAAGTCGGAGCCATTTCAAACAAAGAAGCTCAAGAAAAGTCAGCATAAAATCCGCTCAAGGATGAGTCGGTCGTAAACCCGGTTGGTTAACGGGACTATTCCTGGCGCGAACAGAGCGCAGAGTGGTGCTGATCGGACAGTTCCTCTCAGGAAAGAGGATTACCAAAAAAAGGTGTCTGGAGGTGGCACCGGATTGGTTGTAGTAGGCTGACGTCAGCAGCCAGCCTGGTCAAACAAGTTCTAATTAATCTGTTTGGAAAGTTAATGAAGCACTGACGTGTTAATCATCTTATAGGTTAATGAACTGGGGAAAAGATATGATTCACTTGTGTGGCATCAGTTTTACTTTCATGACCTCACTGTTATTCTTACTCCTGTTGTTCTTCTTTGTTACCTAATAATCAATTTAATATGATTATATTTTATATGATTATTTCTTGAACTGTTGGGGCCACTTTATATGTCATGAATTGAATACCAAGGACCTCAATGGAAACAAGCCTGCAAGGACTTTTTTGAACGGACCTTTTAGACAAAGTATCGTAATGTAAATGTGCTGTTTTACATTTTTTGCCTAATAAATATTCAATCAATCAAATCAAAACTCCCTGAATGAGACTTGTTTAAATGATGGTTCTGAAATTTATCATAATTAATAAGCAGTACAGAATATAATCACTTAAAATGTGAGATAAGGGTATTTATACTATTTATGAAATATTTATATATTAAAAACTCCCATCCAGAAGCTTTTTAGACCAAACAAGGACAGATTTATAACTTTTACAAGTTGTCAAAATCACGACAGTCCTTCGTAAGTGTGTCAATAAATGCAAGCGGTGAAGAATCAGGATGTGGTGGTAAACAATTAGCAACAGCTGCCTGCCTGCCTGTGAAAGGTCAATATAACCCGGTGTGCAGACTGGAAGACACGCCGCTGCGCTGTGAGCAGGCATTCAATCATCCAACCATCCTCCAAGTCACACAATCAAGCAGAGGGATTAAATGACACTCAGGGATGACAAAGTAAACTCAAAGTCACTAAAGACTTGATTTTCCATTCTGGGCTTGTTTAAGAGGAGTTCAATTGAAGGAATTATATATTTATATAATATATTCTTAATATTTCATTTGCGAGCAAAACATCTGACTGTTTCCCAGAGTCCAAAACTAACTCAGGACAGGAGGAAAGACCCTTCTTACATATCTAGTGTAGTGTGACGTTACATCAAAGAGCGATATTTGGCTACCTTGGCTCAATTCTTGCTCGACTATGGGATCATTTAGTATATTCAGGATCCCATCTGCATCTGGGGACTAGGCAAGTAAACTAAGGGAGTGGTTGTTCCGAGCGTTGTCTGAGGGGAAGCCCACCGTCTCAGACTTTTAAAACCTCAAATTTAGAGTGATTATATGTATGCATTTTGTGCAAAACCTGTTCAAACCAGTTACCATCACTAGTGACGGACCTTTCCTCCCTTCCTACCTTTGATAACACACCAGGCTTTGCTCAGGGATCAGTCCTATTTTCTGGTTACCAGGTGACAAACACAAAAGGAACCAAGCAGTCCAACCCACACTAAATTAAACGGCTCATTGAAAATGAACAAAACAAATTCAATAACAGTGGATTCTAAGAATAACTCATTATAAGATTAAATATTTTATTAACAACCATCTTGACAAAACTAGACTGCAGTCTAGTCTTTTATTCAGCTGTAATTCTGCAAAATTCAAACATAACATTTTACTATGCAGACCTCGGGAGTAGACGTTGATGAAAGGAGTGCAGGTGTATCCGAGCTCTGGATGCATGAATAGATTTTCATTGTATTGATGATTCGGAGTCTCAAGGAAAGTGCACTTCTTTCTATATTAGAAATAATACTGGTGTGATCCTGCTGCATCATAAGGGCATCGACAGCTGCAGCAGTGCGCTCAGAAAACACAAATCTAATGGACACATGAGTGGTTTCGGAGAGATGGAAAACCAGTGTGTCATCTTGTCTCCCCTCTCCGAATAAAGCCCTTGTCAGAAGAAAAACCCAGCACTAATGAAATAAACAGGACACTGCAATAAGCCAGTGACAAATATCTTTTAGCAGATCATTATTATTTAGAGAACAGAGAGTGCAAAAGAGAATGAGAGTGTCACATTATATGTTGAATTATCTCTTGCATTATATGTGACATTCACTAAAAAGGAATATCTCATTCTGCAGTCGTCTGCTGGTGGGTTCACTCTAACACATGTGAAGCAGAGAATTATTAATTAAAACCCATCAGCAAAGCAGGAGGGAAGGAGGAGTCTTATTTTTCAATAAGACTTCTTCATTTTCGAAGCTATTAAAAAACGAAATACCATGCCTGAAAGATGCATATGCATTTGTATACCACATGTTCATGAGGAAACATTTTTAATGATCATGAAAGGGACAAGCTCTGATTTGCTTATTTGCTTGGTCAAGAACAGAATCTAGTTTTAATCTCTGTGTTTTGTCACTCGTGCTTTCAACTGTGATGATTTGTGGAACATTAATACAAGAACAAACATGTTGTGAGTAAATAAAATGAATTTTCTTTAATGATCTGATTTTAAAATGGATATGGACTCAACCATACTTCACCAGTTATTTTCAAAGGGCCTAAATATATGAGTTTGGCTCAGTTCAAGAGATGAAATGCAGTCCCTGCAGTTGTATTATTTATAAAGGATTTGTTTTACTTGTGGCACTCAGAACACCCATTGAGACTTCACAGTCCCACTGTCTGCTTCAGTGGGCTGCCACCTTGTGGTAGAAACAAATGACATGAACTGTAAACAATAATTAGATACATTAATCAGTCAATTAAATACTTAGATTGTATTCAAGTATGGCTTATGTCTCATAATTCTTCACACATTATGTATTATCGATTAATATTAGGGCTGAGTATTGCCTACATCCCCAGGATAAGTATACCAATACAACACATATTGCAATGCATCAATTTTGAATAATGACCATGTCCTGCATAGAATTTACTACACAGCTGTTCTTTAAATAAAAAAGCAAACGCAAAGCCTTAACTACCACACAGCTTTAAACACTTAAATTTAAGGCCTACAAAGATACTTAAGTTAATATTAAATATTGAGGTTTTTTTTATAATCCCAGATTTATTAATAAATGCTAAAGAAATTATATAGAAATAACACTAACAAACTTGAATTTATAAATGCAGACTAGCTGGCTTGTTCTAAAGTACAAATACTCACGATCCACCAATCAATTAAATATTAATCATTCAAACAGCCATTACTTAGAATGTTGACCCGTAACTCTGTAAAACATACACATATAACACCATGGTAATTATGGTAATGAACTTCAAGCCTATTGAATTATCTTGCATACATGGTAAAATTGACAAGGAACTAACTTTTATATATGTGCATGCCCTGTCGTATACAATAATTCTATAAGTAGTGAATGCTTTATATGCTTATTAAATATATTGTGCAGCTCTCCTGGAGTTTGCTGCTGCAGGCGAGAATGCGCAGTTTCCCGCAAAATTGCTTTGCTAACAGTCCAACGGCCCAAGGAGCCAGAAGACCATCGAAAACGATGGTCTTATTTTCTTTTTACGGTGTATCCTTCCGCTGGGACTAGAATAAATAAATAGGTTTCGACAAATAAACCAATATTCACAAAACTGAATGTCCACCGTATCGTTTGCCTGTATGTGGCCACGCATTATTGTGAAAATATCAGTTACATTGACTATGTATATTTAAAATGAACATTTGGTACGCAATATGCGGAGTGATACCATACATCTTTGCTGGTCGGAGGACCTGAGTGGCAGCGCGGCCGCGTCGGTTTCAGACTAGAGCGACGGTCTCCTATCTGTCGGGCTGGGTAAGTGTAAATTGTTCGCCTATTCTTGTAAATTCCGTAAAAATCGGGGGTATATTTTACATTTAACTCTATGCATATAGTTTCTGAAACTGTTTACGTCAGTGAATATCAGCTTTTACCTGTGGTTTTTGCATTTTGTATCTTAAAATGAGTAACGTACTGAGATGCATGAGCGCTTTCTTTCTTAGGCAAGCTAGCTTATTAGCTAACAGTAGTGAATGTAATCTGCATTTTATTACGTCAGTTATGACTTCTGTGTCTTGGGGAGCTGATGGATACGTGTGCAAGGACTACATATAATAGAATGTTCCACATTTGACACAGGAAAGCCAGCTTATAATTCAGAAATACTACTGGAATTGTACAAAATTGTGCTAGCTGACGCTTCTGTGATGTCATCAATGAGCGCCCGTTGTGCGCTTTAGGTCTGTTATTAAGGAATCAAACAACTTACACGAGTTGTTAGTATGTCCATCAAAGACTATAGTGTTATCATATTGATCATATTGACCCAACTGTTCAATGAGCTTTGAAGTATCTTCATTGCTTGTCTTTAAGTTTCACATTTCCTCTTCCTTGTGTAGTGTTAAGTTTCATGATATCACGCTGAGATCTGTGTGTACTAACGTTACTGTCTGACCCATTTTCCGTATACAGCTCAATCAGCCCTAGTTGCCACCATGGCCTTTGTGCCGGCTCCGAGCCCCACTGTGGTCGACCAAACCACACTCATGAAGAAGTACCTGCAGTTTGTGGCAGCCCTCACAGACGCCAACACGCGTGAGTTCATAGATTGTATAATACATATCTAGACACAACCTGTCTGATCTGACATTATGTATTTCAAGACAAGTCTGTTTGTATTGTACAACCTTTAAAGTATTAGGCAATTCATATATAAATCATTGCACAATCCTTGACATTATTATAAGCTTTTTGTTTAAAAACAAATGATGATTCAGATGAGACATCTGTGTTCAGCTTGGGCGATGTGATGAGAGCGATATGCTTTAGTCCAGTCAAAGGTGCGTGTGTCTGAGAGTGTGCATGTCAGTGTGTGTGATTGATGTTGTGTTTGTTGAAGTACCTTTTGAACAACCTGGATGGTGAAAGTAAAACTGATAAGATCTGAGAGTCCCTGCTGAGCACAGGAGGAAGGCCATGAAAAGTGAAACAGCATCATTAGCATGTTTGATTAACGGTGACTGTCCTTCTACTTCCAGCTGATGAGACAAAGCTGAAGATGATGCAGGAGGTCAGCGAGAACTTTGAGGTGAGTGTAAATGTTCTCAATGTCTTTGTCTCTGATGAAACAGCTGGTAAAAAAGTTGCCCAACACTGATAAATTGGGTGTTGCTTCAAATCCAAAATTCCATTTCATATTGCAGTATTTAATGTCTTGTTTCTCTATTTCAGAATGTGACATCTTCGCCTCAATACTCCACCTTCCTCGAACACATCATCCCTCGCTTTCTCACATTTCTTCAGGATGGAGAGGTGCAATTCCTTCAAGAAAAACCTACACAGGTATGACAATCCTTGGACTTGTCATGTTTGTGTGTTCATTAATGTCAACTGTAAAAAAAACAAAACGTGTACGTTGTAATGAAACAAGAATGCCGTGGGTGTCCTACTGAACACCCAAAGTTGAGAGTACATAAGTTTTCTTTGTGTTGTGGTTGCCAAAATGATTTTGTTCATGACTCACTGACCTTCAACACATCAACTGGAACGGGTGAACATCATCTGTTCATATTAAATGGTGTTATTGCATGCAAGGGTACATTCTTGGCTCTAAGATAAAAGTATTTTCCTTCTTACAGCAACTAAGGAAGCTGGTGTTGGAAATCATCCACCGCATCCCAACAAATGAACACCTTCGACCGCACACCAAGAACATCCTGTCTGTGATGTTCCGCTTCTTGGAGGTATGAGTCCTTTTCTCTGGCAGAACAACAACAGTATGCCACGCTTGCTAGTTTTTTACGCTCAGGGATCATTCTGTCACCTTGAAACTGTGTTTTGATTAATGTTATCACTAATAATCAGTGTCCACAGCTATGTGACTTCACAAGATGTGATGGAAGTTAAAAAGAAATACTTATCAGAGGCTTTAAAACTTCAAAGAAATAATAATATAAGCATGGTGGTCTGCCCTGGTAAAAGATCATTTGCGGGGGAAACACCAGTGATGTTTGGAAATTCTAACTGATTATTGGTAGTGGGCAAAATAAATATTATAATGTCTACTGCTGGGTCATTTCATAATTCATGTTTTGTCTGTTTTTCAGAGTGAAAGTGAAGAAAACGTGCTGATATGCCTTCGAATCATTATTGAGCTGCACAAACAGTTCCGCCCTCCGATCTCTCAGGAGGTGAGATTCTCCACCTTATTGCTTTGAAATTCTGTTGAGTTCTGAAAGGGATTTTGAGCCGGTTGGAAAGACACGTCCTCACTGATTCCTAGGATTGGTATCGGGGTGGATCAATACATATTTTAAATGCAGATCCCTTCATTACTCTACACTGTCTTATCTGCCTGCTAGTCTTGCAGCACTGCTCACCTATCATGCAGTATTGCCCTGAAATATTCTCGTGAAAATCAATGTATAAAAGAGTTTGATTGGGAAGGAAGAACCCCAGTTGTGTTATAATTACAAGTAGACTGAGTGTTTCCTTACTCCCAACAAATTCAACAGAGTGAGATCTCAACTCTCTCTAGAGCAGGGTCTACGTGCTTTCAGGCCATTTTAAACATACATCTTGCATATAACACTGAGCTATTAAAATAATTCACAGATTAAGGTTAATGTGTATTTAAAGACATTTCAATTCGTGGGAAAAAAATGATAAAAAAAACAATTGTCCAATCATCAAAAATTTCGTTATCCCCAAGCCGACCACCGCTGACCCCTAGGGGTCGACCTCATACTGGTCGTCCCACCAGTTTGTACTTTTTAACACTGGATTTAGTAGGTAAAGCTGCTTATTTAAATCTGACTGATGGTAAAGTACCATAATATTTATAAATGTAATGTATTATTCCCTGAATCTTTGGTTTGAATGTTCTCTACAATCTTCTCCTTTCAGATTCATCACTTCCTGGACTTTGTGAAGACGATTTACAAAGATCTTTCTAAAGTTGTTGTGAGTACCTCAGCAGCAGGTTGTTTTGCACGCAGTCCTAATTGGACTGACACTCAGTATCCTGCCATCCTTCCTCTTCTCTTTAACATCATTGCATTCCATTCTTCCTTTTTATGTCTCTTAATTTCCCTCCATGTGCTTCAATGACTCTTTCTGCTCCCTCCAGGCCCGGTACTTTGAGAACCCGCAGGTGATAGCAGAGAACACGGTTCCCTCCCCAGAAATGGTGGGGATGATCACCTCTGTGTTGGTTAAGACGGCACCTGAGAGGGAAGACAGTGAAACACGAACGGTAAGCTAAACAACTTCCTGGGAGTGCATGTGACCCCTGTTAAATTTCCTTCATGTATTTACACTACCACCTGTGACCACTGGAGGGTAGTAACACACTGTGTTCGAAACAAAAAGGGAGACGTTCCAGGTAATTCGAAGGCATGTGACAATTGTTGGGAGAATTAGTACACAAGCATCCATATATACTGACTGATATTCTAATGAGAAGACATTTGATTAAAGATAGTCAGGATTGGTAATTAGGTAAAAGGTAATAGTACTAGATAAAACAGCTCATTGTGAATTAAAGGGTTTTAAAAACGTCCATAAATGTTCTTGTCTCCTTGAGGAAGCTCCCAGTTTGATCATGTAACTTTAGATGCAGAAGAAGAACTACAACATGCGTCATTAAGGGCATTTTATTCATCCTTCATAATGTTCTTGACTTTTTTTCCCTGCCTCCAGCACACCATCATCCCACGAGGGTCCCTGTCACTCAAGGTGCTGGCGGAGCTGCCTATCATAGTGGTGCTGATGTATCAGGTGAGGGAAACAAATCTTTCCACACAGTTACATTAGGTAACAGGAAGAAGCATTCAAAGTTAAACGAATCGTTGCTAAAGGAAAGATCCGATTTTTGTCCCGAAAAAGTCTGTTCAACGCCTGGGGTCCACGTAAAATGACACAATTAATTACGAGGTTTTATTCCTTTTTGGGTGGTTGGAATTTAAATTATTTATTTCAAAGATACAGACACTGCTAACCAAATTGACTCCTCCGCTTTCTTAGATAATTGGAATATGTAATGGTCCTGCATATTTTCCCTGGACGTCCATATAAAGATATTGAATCCTGGAGTGAATCCCTTCATCTGTATATAAATTAGGTTACATTTTTTTTCATGTACTGAGCCTCTGTGTGTTTTTTTTGTCCTTCCAGCTTTATAAGCTGAGCATCCACAACGTGGTGTCGGAGTTTGTGCCGCTCATCATGAACACCATCATGCTCCAGGTGTCTCCACAGGCCAGGTAATGTACATTTGTGTGTCTGTTAATGCGTCTGTGCACGCTCGGTCACGAAGGCTCTGCAAGTGCGTCTCAAAATAATAATTTGAGAGTGCCTTTAACTAATTTCATTTTCACTTTACAGCCTTGGAAATGAGTTTGGGCACGTTTTAAGATAATTACCTCCTCCCTCGAAGCACCTTTGTTGATGGTGTTCCTCGGCACTTTGCCTGCCAAAGCCACAGTTAACTTCCATTTGGGGAAGTTAAAATTGTAGAAATTGCCTTAGCAGGAGGTGAAGTCTCTGAGAGTTGGAAGAGGGTTGCGTTAAGCATTCCGAGCAGGAAAGGAAATGGAGCAGAGTTAATTAAGAGAGAAAAAAATACCTCGCCATTCTCTGGCAGGTACAAAGAGTTTCTTATTTGACTCACGGGAACAGCTGGGATGCAAAAAAACAAACAAGTCACCCATGTAGAACCGACTCCCAAACTTAGACCCACAATTTCAACCTCCATTAATTACAACCTACTACAGGTATACAACATCATTAATGTCTTTAATGGGATTAAATTGCTTGTGTATGTAAATTGTGCTTTTTCCTTTCGCAGGCAGCACAAGCTTTACAACAAGGAGCTTTACGCCGACTTCATCGCTGCGCAGATCAAGACTCTCTCCTTCCTAGCCTACATCATCCGAATCTACCAGGTACACCTGTTTGATGCCCATCTGTTGCAGTCACACTGATTCTATGTGTGGTTCTCTCACCAGCATTTGCCTCCAGATGTTTCTTTTAAATGTTAACTTGTCTTTACCGGCTATGAAAGATCCCTGACGCAGACTAAAGAGATGTGGATGTTTGAAGAGAAGCCCGTCTTCTTGGGGGTCTATGGCGGATTTGTTTTCTTCCTGCCTGGTGATTGGCAGGAAGAACAGCGTAACATGACATAACATTATATTCAATTTTATCAGGCTGAACTAAACTGAAGGGCACAAATTGGCTTCCTCTCCGTGTGTTCTGGCTGCAGGAGCAGCGTAGCACAACAAACACCTGGCACAAATCTGGTCATTAGTATGAAAGGTAGCGATGTTCTGCCACAGAATACAACCCCCGTTTCTCTCCAGAAATAAAGTATAAGGTTTGAACAATGACCCATCATAAGTATGTCAGATCATTCATGCGTGCCTTGCCTGTTTTTTGTAGGAAGCTTATGACCTGGGTTTAAAGGTACAGAATTCCTGTAATGTCCAAATTTGTTCCTGCGTTCTGCAGATTCTGTTTTAGGAACACGACTTTACGAGTCACTTTAATTGATTTGTGCATTAAAATGTCGTGTGTGTGTGTGTGTGTGTGTACCCGATCAGGACCTGGTGGGAAAGTACTCCCAGCAGATGGTAAAGGGCATGCTGCAGCTGCTGACCAACTGCCCCTCCGAGACCGCTCACCTCCGCAAGGAGCTGCTCATCGCGGCCAAGCACATCCTCACGACTGACCTGCGCAGCCGTATGTACACACACACACACACACACACACACGCATACACACACGCAGACACATACGCACCCGTGGCAATTGCCATGATCGAGGGACATGATTGGCTGAGTTTGAGAGCACACTTGAGGTTCATTCATGCAAACTAATGTAGCATATTTGTTATTTCCTATCGAGGCGGTTTACATTTAATTCATTTACATAAACACTCAAACGTGTATAAGGCAGTTTGACGCATGAGAGGCCCGGCTGATTGATTTTTAATACTTATTGGAGTTTTTTTAAGTCACAGAAATGTTTAATTTGAAGTACACTTACTTCCATGATGTCTAACAGAATTGCAGGTGTCCTCAAACCTGATCATGTCTGTGTGTCACATATATATAATGTATCTTTGTTCTTGTTTCAGAGTTCATCCCTTGTATGGACAAACTTTTTGATGAATCCATCCTGATTGGCTCTGGCTACACCGCTCGGGAGACTCTTAGGTGAGTTGTGTGTTAATATGATCATTGGGTCTCCTTGGCGCCGGTACCCTCTCTCTCTCTTGGGGGCTGATTGCTCAGCCAGGTGCATGTTAAGTGTCCTAGCATATTAATCAGGCGCAACTCAGGGCTGCCAAATTCTCAGGGAAGCAGACTGGAACAGTGCATTAGAGATCACCCTGTCAGCTTGTCATGTACACCCTCCTCTCAAGAGGGCAGACTTCCAGCACGTCCTCCCCGCAGGTCGATTTCAGAACCTCCTTGACCCCACTCAGTTGCCAAACTAGCTCACCTCATCAACAGAATAGCTGTCATTTTACATTAGTACTGCAGGAAACAAAGCGATCGGATGAGACCTGGCAGGACTATCAGTGTCACTCATTAGCTCACCTTCCCTCTCTTTCTCTTTTATATAAGCCAGCAGCTTCTCCAGACTTCATCTTTTTCTCCTTTTTAGAACCTGCCGGTTCACAGTGTTTTGTTTCATTGCTATCAAGTCATGAATTCTGATTCTGATCCTCCTTTTCCAGACCCTTGGCCTACAGCACACTCGCAGACCTGGTGCACCACGTCCGTCAGAACCTGCCCCTAACGGATTTATCTCTAGCCGTGCAGTTATTTGCCAAGAACATTGATGACGAGTCACTGCCAAGTAACATTCAAACGATGTCTTGCAAGCTGTTGCTCAACCTGGTGGACTGCATCCGCTCAAAGTCCGAGCTGGAGAACGGCAATGGGCGGGACATCCTGATGAGGATGCTGGAGGTAGGCGGCATGGAGCTGAGATCAACCAAAGACTTTCATTTCAATTTCACAAATATTTATGACAAAATGTTCTGTTTCTACCCTTTGTCCTTTAAATCAGGTGTTTGTGCTGAAGTTTCACACCATCGCACGCTACCAGCTTGTCTCCATCTTCAAGAAGTGCAAACCCCAGTCGGAGATGGGTGTGGTTGATCCCGGGGTGTTACCGGGGGTACCAGCCACGCCCACTCCGTCCACCACCCCGGCCATCATGCCTCCTGCTCCTCCCACGCCTGTTCCCGGGGTACCTCAACCTCCTACAATGCCCTTCGACAGACCTGGAGAGAAAGAAGACAAGCAGACATTCCAGGTGTCGGACTGCCGGAGCTTAGTGAAGACCCTGGTGTGCGGAGTGAAGACAATCACCTGGGGTATCACCTCATGCAAAGCACCTGGAGGTGAGAGGACCGACATCCACAACCGTAACACCATGAATCCTCCACTGCATAAATGTGACAATGAATTCTTGTGTTTTCTACAGAGGCTCAATTCATTCCTAACAAGCAGCTCCAGCCAAAGGAGACACAAATCTACATCAAGCTGGTAAAATACGCCATGCAGGCCTTGGACATCTACCAGGTACTAACAGAGAACTATATACAACCATCTAACAGATAAACACATCGCTCTGACCAATGGAAACTCTTGTCTCTGTCATGATCAGGTGCAGGTGGCCAATAACCAGCAAACATACATCCGAGTGGCCAACTGCCAAACCGTACGCATGAAGGAGGAGAAAGAGGTGCTGGAGCACTTTGCCGGGGTCTTCACGATGATGAACCCCCTCACATTCAAAGAGATCTTTCAGACGACTGTGCCGTACATGGTGGAGAGGATCTCCAAGAACTACGCCCTGCAGGTACACCTTACACACATAGACTATAAATGATTTGTAACAATGTAAAAGAAAGTGCTAGTCTTTAAATCTGTTTTTGTCTCTCTCTCAGATTGTGGCCAACTCTTTCCTGGCCAACCTGTCAACATCTGCTCTATTTGCCACCATCCTGGTGGAGTATCTTCTTGAACGGCTGCCAGAGATGGGCTCCCATGTGGAGCTCTCAAACCTCTACCTCAAGCTCTTCAAACTGGTCTTCGGATCAGTGTCACTGTTTGCTGCTGAGAATGAACAGATGCTCAAGGTAAGTCAGCTGATGGTGAGATGGACATGTGGGTTAAAGGAGTATTTGTTTTTCATGTCTCACTCACTATTATGTTTTTACCTCAGCCACATCTCCACAAGATAGTGAACAGCTCCATGGAGCTGGCCCAGTCAGCTAAGGAACCGTACAACTACTTTCTGCTCCTCCGGGCTCTCTTTCGCTCCATCGGTGGAGGCAGCCATGACCTGCTCTACCAGGAGTTCCTGCCCCTTCTGCCCAACCTTCTGCAAGGTAAAGCAACCTGCCTTTCCTTCTATTATTATTTGAAAATTCCACCTAAGCCACACATTAATTCTTGCCTCATCTTCATGCCTTCAGGTCTGAACATGCTGCAGAGTGGCCTTCACAAGCAGCACATGAAGGACCTCTTTGTAGAGTTGTGTTTGACAGTGCCAGTGCGTCTGAGCTCCCTGCTGCCCTACTTGCCTATGCTAATGGATCCACTCGTATCGGCCCTCAATGGCTCTCAGACTCTGGTCAGCCAAGGTCTTCGCACCTTGGAGCTGTGTGTGGACAACCTGCAGCCCGACTTCCTGTATGACCACATCCAGCCTGTCAGGGCTGAGCTCATGCAGGTGAGGACTTGCTCTCATCATCTGGACTAGTACAACAGTTTTTCTATTACA
>CAAKHC010010680.1:0-38421 GCA_901007825.1 Macroramphosus scolopax
AGGTGATTATTCACTTCGAGTCATTTTCTTTGAATGAAATAGACGCGAGACATTAGCTAACATAATATTAACGTAGCCCAGTACTCTTATCAGCGTGCGATATATTGCTGTAATGTCATATTGAGAGAAAATGTTGTACTATAGCACCTAGAGGATGCAAAGGTCAAATGACACCACTGTGAATAACATGACAGATCCATCTGGGTCTGAGCATCATTGGAAATATTTGGGATAATGTAAATACGCAACTCAACAAAATATGTAACATAGATCTATTAGTTTTCATACATTATAAGTGGAAATGTTACTTTTAATAAATCTAATAATGACTGACAGGGAAGCAACCGAGGCTTCTGCAGCCCGATTAAAATGACGAATATTCAAGGGAGGGGACATTGAACGCACCGTCTCTTTTAACAGGGCACAGACATGATGTCTTTCTAAGCGTATTGTCCTGAGTCAGTAACGTCCGATCGCACGAGCTCTCCGTGTGAAGGTTGTCACGCTGAATCAAACTGAATACATTGACATCCGCCGCTGCATGTCTCATTCATCTCTCACCTCCAGTATCATCACAACTCTATAAATGAGTGACCTTTTTTTCTATGAATGGATTAGATAACACCTACACACAGTAAGCCTCGACTGTTCTCGATGTATCAACCCGTTATGTGACACTTGAAGGTGTGTTTGCAGCTTAACTGGTGACTCAATTCATCTTGTCAGGAAACATCCATAGTTTCCTGCCTGAAACGTTAAAGACGCACTGCATACCTGAAAACAATAGGTGCATGCATTGGATTTCAAAAAGACTGAACTTCACACTTCGCTGCTTACGTCGATATCAATAGACGTACAAAGGATTGCAACAAGGTAAATGGTTATTGATTTAGCTATTCGAGCAAAAAACTGATTGGCATGAAGGCCTAATGTCAGACATCCAAAATCGGATCGCATGTAAGCACAAAAAAATGAAGTGGTATATAGACAAAGGACATATTTAATATCTCTGTAAAGCCCTTCATTGCTAAATTGGCACAGTTGTTTATATCAGACAGACAAAGACAGACATTCATCTTATCAAGCCTCTTCTTCTCGGCCATTCTTTTCCAAGTTTCTTGGTGGCAATTCACAGCCCTGCATGACGCTTTGACACAATCATAGTCTATTGTCTGATATTTCGTCTGCATTACATGCTAGTGCAACGCTTCAGGAGCCATGCTAGGTCTCAGAGAAAACCATTCCAGTCGATCAATATTTATGATTGTGTTATTTGTCAGCGTTTGCAGACCCTTTCAGAAACAGTTACTACGGTCTCAGGTCAGGCAGACAGGCCAGGACTCCTTCCTGCCTCCTTGTTGAAGACTAAGTACAGATGATCTCTTCATGATATTTCATATTTAATGATATGAGCCGTTGGGTTGAACAACCTGCAAGATGAGCTTTGATTTCCTCCGGCTTTGACTATACCTGATCTTTGTAAACATATTGAAAAAGAAGCCCAAAGGCAGCTTCGTAGATACGTCGGGATTCAAGGTTTTTACCGACTGCCGTCGTTTTCAATAGAAGTAATTGTAGGTCTTCATGTGAAAATAAATATTTAAACATGTATACAGAGCATGGTTTGAATCTTTGAACAGGAAACATCAGACGTTTGTTATTAACTGATGTTTCCGTCTGCAAAGGCAAGAAAAAGTTACATCATCCGTCAGAAAGGGAAATGAAATAAACGATTTCTCACAGAATTCACAGCCTCATTTTGAAGCTTTAATCTGCCTTTAGAAAATCCGATTAATCAAAATTAAAATCCAAAACGATTTTTAAACTATATTTACGAAAGCTGATTAAACCCTGATTAAAGGGCCAATATAGTCTAAGACGGCTTGATTGAACTGAATTTAAGACACTATGCGTGTTTGCGCACGACTGTCACAGGAATGTGTGAAATCCAGATTCATATTCACTCTGCATGTGATACAACTAGGTGTCTTTCATGTGACATATCAGCTGTTTAACCAGGTCCTGCTGAACTGTTTAACACAGTATAACACATCCAACATCCCAAAAGAACCTGTTCATTGTTGATCAGTCGGAGCTTTATTTGAACTTTGATTTAAAAACCCTAGGAAGTTGTGTTTTTGTTTATAAAGGCTCAAACTCTTCTGTTGGCCGTCCAGCTTTTATTTTTATTCCGTCTGAAGATCACATGAAGGCGTCCCCTTACAAGCTGAATGCTCTCTTTGTTGTGATAGAAAATAATGAAGTCAAACCATTTTTCTCGCTGACCTAGATGAATCAAACCCCCCCCTTCTGTTCAGTGCACAGGAATTCCTAGATCTTAATGAAGTTACATTTGCATCAAGCGATTGTGAACTAATGACGGAGGGGAGATCTGCAGCGCTGCAGTCTTTGAATCCTATGTGGCAGACATGCAAAGACTTTTTTCGTCACTATCACAAGGGGGTAAAAGCCGTAGCTTAGATCTTGATTAGAAAATATTTAAGGGGATTTCACCTACTCTTGGCCAGGACTGTTTGAAAAGGGATAGTCTGATTGCCTTCTCACTTGATAGGCCAACCGTTTTGTGTTGCATTGTTTAGACACGCTTTGTGGGCTTGTGAGAAGTAATGTGCTCCTGCAGATGCTGCACTACTCACTCAGGACAGATAAAGATGATGGAGGCCCTCTGTGATGGTTAACAAACACACCACGGTGCCACATCTGATTGCATCGGGGAGAAATGCTCAACAGCGTGCCTGTGGTGCTGCTCCCGATGGTGGAATAATGGAGGAATTTCCCTCACTGTTATAGTCAGAGGACTACAAAAGACGTGCCACAAGAAAGCGAGGAATGTATTATAGCGGCATAATGATAAAATGTGTTGCATTCTTCCAGGATAAGCTTCAATCTGTGTTTTGCATTGTGCGTATTTTAGGAATGAATCAAGCTTATTAAGTCATAATGTGAAACGTGAAGGAAAAAAAAGGAATAATCTTACCTGCTGAGGCTCTCGTGGTGTCGTCTGCTTGACTCGCCTGCTGGATGCCGTCGTGGTAGTGATCTCAATGATGGATGTGGACGTCTCCGAGCGATTGGCCGTGGTGCTTGACTGCGGTGTGATAGAGGAGGGCGACTCCCCAACAAGTCGCACACTACCCTGGATTCTAATGTTGGGATCCCCCTCGGCGGCCATGTTGAACACCTTCAAGCCATTATAGTAGAGGCCCGAAAGCTGGCCCTGAAAGGATCGACTCCGGTCTCGCTCCCAGCCGCCAATCTGTATAGTCGTTTGGCTGTTGAAGATTGTAAGCTGCCGTCCTGTGGGAAAACAAGGTTTTATATATACAAGAAGGTTGAACTGTGGACTCAGCCACTTTTACTGAAAAATAAGACAGAAAGACAAATTATTTGCCCACTGGCTAATGAGACCAATAAATTACGGGTTGTAGAGGCAAACCCTGGCAATTTATTGCAGTTGTAATGATGAGATGCCTACAGTATGGAAAGAAAAATATAGAAAATATAAAAAGAAAACAGGATTTTGAAAATCAATGCAGCTTTGCTAAAAGGGAAGTCTAATGAGAAATAGTTTTATTTAAGTATAAGGTTTACTACCAGTGAAGATGTCACATATTCTTAAAGGTAAATGGATATTCGGTGGTTTTAATGTAAGAAAATTAATATATATAAAATGTTAAATGAAGCTAGAAGCACTTAAAGACTACGTTTGTGCTCTGTTGGTGTAATTATCTTATTTATCTTTCACATCTTGCTATTGACAAACATTGAACACAGCAAGCGCAGAAGAAAGTGTTATAAATGGCCAGCAGGCTGTGCGAGTTGGACTTCCCTAATGTCCGATCCCACAGGAAGCAGGACGGACGATAATGGAAGCTGTTCATCCTTTTAGCAAATGCAACCGAGGAAAATTCAACTTAAAATGGTTCAGGTTTGGCACAGGAGGAGACACGAGAAAAGAAATTAAAAAAACACATTGTATGACAACACTTACAAAAGAGCAAAGAAGAAGTAAAAAAAAAAAAGAATGATCAGGCTGTTTTCACATTTTACGTGAAAATATGAATTAGTTATTGAACTATAGAACACACAGCATGCACTCAGTTTGTTTTATATTACACTTCCTGGATCTAATGCCCTACACATATTTACAATGGCTGTTAAAGGGACTCAAAATTTCTGAAGCCAATTCATATTACAATCTATTTATCATGTGTAGCAGTTTAATGAGAAAAGATCAAATGACACTAATCTAGGAACAAACAATAGCTGCTTAACTGGTTCACATAAGACTAAAAATAGCAACTAAAGAATGCCAAAACTATATATTTTAAATGTATCATTTAGACGTTTACAGCAAAATACTACAGTAATTTATAGACATTTTAACAGTACTGATATTACTTCAGTGAGTGGATTTAAATTCATATTTACAGTCCCTTTAACCTTAAGTTGACAATAAACACGCATTAAAACATCTATAGACTAAAATACATTATTATGAAATGTGTAAAACACTTAATTTAACTGTTCAAACCATTTTATTTTTTAAGTTTATTTATTTTTAAGGGTTATTATTTACAAAATACTGCTACAACTTGTTATGATCAAATTATTCTATTTGAAATTTTTAATCAGTGATTTTACCTTTGTCGAGTAGCCATTCGTCAACTACTCGACCGAGTCGGTATGGGATTCGCTGTCTAGCAATCGCCAGGCGTTCGTTATCATTGTTGCCTTTAAAGTTTAAAGAGACATTTCATTGGTTACAATCTGTAAGGTCAAAGGTTAAATGTTCATACTTAATGCTGGAGCTATACATCTGCACATGTTTTTTATATTTAAAATGTTACGAAACCATTATTTGAACAAACTTCAGTCATTTTTTATTTTATTTTTAGCCAATAAATTAGGCCTATATTAATGGACAAAAAGTGAATTAGCACGCAAATGTTTCATCTAGATTAATAGAGCTACGTTATAAACCAAAGCAAATGACCAATTTATACATTCCCATTAAAAAGTCTTTACCCACAAATCTCCATCCCATTTATCTCCTCTTTCTGACACATTTTTAAATGGCTTTTTATATACAGTTATAATACTAGTTATATACATTTTCAAAAAGAACATCATTTGAATGTATGGTTAAGTCACCCTTTTGTAGTTTAAAGGTTAAAAAAAAAACAAGTTAACATATCACAAATGTAAACCCCATTTATAAATAGCCTGATTGACGAGAAAGATTCAGCTAGTTGCGGAACAACAGTCAACACGGTAAAAACAATCAGAGCATCTAGCCGGAGAAAAGTCAGAAAAACATCGTCAACGTAGATTCAAACACTGTAAAGTTCCCTCAGCGAAGGGCTTTGACAAAAGCTACAGGTCGCGATGGAAAAGTGTAAGCGGCTAAACATCGCACAATAAAGGTTTGGATGAAATCAGAGAACAAGCCGAATAATAAGAGGAATCAGAACAGCGGAGAACCTCCACTTCAGTGTTGGAGGGGCACTTGGGCATTAATGAGGGGAAACTCTGCATCACACTTTTGTCACAGCCAATAACCTCTCCAGAACAAAAGACTCAGCAGAGTGGCACTTTTTCTGAGTGCTCTTCCCCTGGCATTGTCTGCAGAGATTGAAGTCGTTCAGCTTCATTCTTCCGACAGATCAACTAAATTCATTTAGTCCTGGCAGATAAAAGATCCGGTGGCTTACAATGATTTAGTGGAAAAATGGCCTCGCAGGATCCCGGAGAGGCGAGTTAAAGGAGGTAATGTTCTAACAGATGCGCGGTTGTCGGGTGAAAGGTCTCAGAGGTAGGGAGACACATCCAAAGACATTCTCCTCATCACATCAGCAGGAGATCAGCTCCACAGTCGTTAATTGTGTCCGGTCGGAGCACATCGACTTGTCAAAAGGATCATGTGAAACACTTCTACCTCAATATTAACGTGCAAAATTTGGCGTATTCGTATCCAGTCTTTGAAAACGATAATGCACCTTCAGGCAACGACTCACTCTGGAATGAACATGTAGAATGTCCATGTCCCAATAGAAAACACCTATTTTTAAAATTCATTTGCTTTTCCAGGTCACTTTTAAATGGTGCACGTTCATTCCGACAGTAATAGACTGCAACCTAAAATCTGTTTTTACACCTGCACATTGACGTCACCTTCAGCTTGAAACTTTTAAAGTGTTAATATTACATGTGAACTTCACCTAATAGAGTCAACGGGGCTCACAGATAGATAGAATAGAATAGAATCCCATTTAAAGACCAAAACCAAGATCAAAGTCTTTGAACACTCATTTATATAGCATTCTACCCTGGAGGCTGCGGATGCTGCGATGCAAAGCGCCGACCAGCTCATCGGAAAAAATGAGGAGTTCAGTGTCTTGCTCATGGATATTTCAAAATGATCTCCAGGGGACCGAACCAGGAACCTTATAATCACTCGACCGCCCCTCCTGAGCTGCTCCGCCTGGACATGAAAGTCGGTTAAAGAACCATCGATCATATGAGTGCTGCAGGGGGGGGCGGGGCTAATGATTAGCCAATCAGCGCCATGTGCGTGTCTAATGCGATCAAACTGTGCAGCTTCATATTGCAGTTTGTTTCTCCTTCTTCAAACCCCAGCGAACCAATACGTTGGCACGGCTTTAAGACTTTAAGTCATGTTAGTTCCTGGCAGGTATGTGTGTCTCTAGTGATCAACCTCTCCAAAAAGGAAATCAGTTTGAGTCGAGGCAATGTCAGGTTGCAGATGGAAACCGAGTGGAATGAGTTGACACCTGTCTGATGTCAGACTATACTTAGTCTCTAGGTAGATACGGCGTGTAGCTTTGTATTCTATATTTTTAAGTTTCATTAAAAAGAAAACATCGCTTTTGTATTTTCTCTACGTGCGAGCGAAGATGAAATGTGTTGGAGAGGAATCAGTGGGAGCTAATAGAAAGCCTCAGAGAGTTTAGGCTGGTAGGCACATATACATAAACACACAAACACGCGGTGAATCACGGAGCCAGAATCCTTTACTTTGGTGCGAAAACAGGTTCCATCCTCAAAGACAGTAGCAGTTTATCTGTTTGGCTCTGCACCCGGTGGCAAACTCAGTCTATCCTTGTACTGAGGTTAATTAAGTGTGGATATAATCAAGGTCTGATCATGTATTGATCCCCACTGTGGGACTTTGGATTGTTAAACAATGCCATCCCCTGGGCTTCAATGCAGCAGCAGAGCCCATTCATCCTGCCTGCGAGCGGAGCCGGTGACTGCTGCTGAGTGGTGATTTGGTCTGGGTATGGGACAGCACAGCTTATCTCCTCCTCCAGACAGCAGCGATTCGGCTGAGCTGTCCCGACCGACCCGCTTTGCCCTCACTCACTTGTTTTCTTTTTTTGTTAATAAAGTGGTCAGATAAGGTGGGGTATTTATCTCGTTACAAGCCCTGGGACACTCGCCACATTAAACGAACAAATATGCAAATGCTTCCGCTGTTCAAAGAGCTCATGGGAGAATTAAAAAAGGAGGAACGTACATAAATCTCACTATTATTTTTATCATTCAATCCCTCCTTTTTTTTCCATGTTGGCTGAGGCCATTTTGAAGCTTGCTCGGTGATGACTGCCTTCACAAAAGAGTGAATAGGATCATGGACGGAACAGAGCAGGTAGGGAGCTTTGGTGGATAAAGCCCCCCCACCCCCCCTTCCCTTGAATACTGCAAATCAGACTCCACACAGCAAGGTGGAAAAAACAGGACAGAGGGTGAGATTGACAGAGAGGGGTAGGGGTGGACGGAAAGAGGTAAAAAGGGCAGAAAAATAGGGAACTGAAAGCCGCGGGGAATGGAGTGAGATACAGAGAGCTCTGTAAGTGCACCACGTTCTGATAATAGCAAAAGAATAAGGCCAGGGACTTCTCTATTATCTATGTGTGCAGCGCGTGTTCATTGGCTGCACCGTTAGGACACTGCACTGTACCCTGCAGGCCTGGCAGCACCATTGTGATGGTATTACTTTCATGGCCAAGACTCTGGAGAAGAGGCTGATTTTTTTTTTTTTGTTGCTGCCCAGCCTTTTGTGTGAGGCGCAGAATGAAAGCAACCGCGAGAATAATGGAGAGACACAAACAGGATTCGAGTAAATGCGTCTGCTTGCGAGAGTTTTGCATTTTAGATTCGAATAATTGCGGTAAAAAGCTTTAACGGGCTATAAGTATGCAGGACGACGCTTTATTAGTGAGATTACGGCGGCAGAAATAAAGGTCCTGGTGAAGTAATTATCGCCTTGCTTTGAACATGATTGCTCCCTCCCATACGATCTCCTTCTCTCCTTCTCACTCCGCCGCCATCATTTTTATCTTTGCTGTCTACTCTTATTATAATCACTGTTGATCTGTGAGTGGCCTAAGTGTGGCTGAGGGCTGCTATTATGAGTGTGTTAGAGGCATACATGGATACTAATCAAACTATAGGCGAGCCGCGAGAATAATGGCTTTGAGTGCTGGGGGTGAAGGGAGGGACCGCGCAGCGATTGCGATTAGATGTAATTAGTCTGCAACGAGCCTAATAAGGTAGCTAAGCTTGGTGTTGTCACTGACGTATGATTGGTGGCGACCATGAGATTGGTAACTTTCCCCTGCAACGTCCATAAATCAGAAGAGGAATTGCTCGATTATTATAATGTGGCTCTCTGCTGCAGATTTATTTTTAGAAGGTGTTGACCAGGAATTCAAAAATATACATTTAGTGGTCGTAGCTTTGAACATTACAGCCACTTTCCCAACAAAACAAGGGTTGTTTTGATGCTATAGATCCATGCCATCCATGATCCATGACGAATAAAGACTCGTATTCTATATACAGTGTTGAGCTGGTATGTATGGAAACAACGTAAAAGAGTTGCTTTCCCCACCTTCACCAGTTTATGAGGAGTTGTCTGGATGTATCATGCTTGTTGTTTGAAGATTAAGATAGCAGCGGCATCCTGGGTTTAACCCTGTTGTGCATTCTGCCATGTCCACAGCATGTCAAAAGCCATTAGTGTTCCGTTTTCACCTGAGGCATGCAGCAAAGATTGAGTACCTCTTTGTAAGCCTCTTTCTTTGGATGAGTGCACTGGTCGTGGCTAAAAAGGTCAGCAAACACTATGCAAAAGAGGGGAGACTGCTTTAATTTGCTCAGTCAATTAATTAAAGCTCAGAATCTAACAAATTCATTTGTCCGTCGCTGGCGAGAGCAGCTTTCACTCTGCTGCGGTGAATGGATACGGATGGTGTTTCTGTACCAGCATTAACTTACAGGAGAGCTCGTACAGTACTTTACACTCCTTTACACAACCTGTTTCTTTTGTCAAAGCCTTTCAGCAGTCAACAAGTTCAACAACACAAGAAAAGGCATTTAAATACGTTTCTTCAAAGGAATACAGTCATAGAACTCACATATTGACATTTCACAGAAGCATACCAGTGTTGATGAGTTATTCTCTCCTACTACGTCACTTCACTTTTCCCCCAACAAATAACACCCACACTTGCATTTTTGTACATGCACATTACTGTCAATCTAATTATTAGAATTAATAGTATATTTTACTTTGGAAATGAGTGAATACTCATGATGCTGACTGCACACACACACTGGGGCAGAAGATACAAAACAGGGATTCATTAATTCGTATCTTACTGTGATGTAAACTGTGTTTATAAAAGGTTTGTCTTGTAATTATGGCGTATGATTCAAATTGTCCTAGTTGATGCTATACTGGCATGTAGCCGATGATTGTCAGTAAACAACTGATTCATTCAGGTTTTCACCTCGTTCTAGTTTGTCAGCTCGCCCTAATTCAATCGGTCCACCGTATTGATAGATGAATAAATATTGAACGAGCACACAATTACTGCCCCAACAAAGCTGGTAATTTGGCTGTAAATAGTCTATTGATTTGATACTGTAAACATGCAATGCAGGTGGATTTTATAGGCTACATTGTAGACGGAGGGGGTGGTTGCAGTTTGGAACAAGCTTTACTTTAGTCAATTGGAGCTCTTGGCTGCAGCCTATTTACTTGGACATAGGAGGTTATCGACACTCATTAACATGAGAGATGATGAAAGAACGTCATCAACACTGGTATTATTCTTAGCAGCTGCTGGAAACAGAAACATTAACAAACCAATTAAAGCACATGCCGACTCCACATAAACACCCTAACAGGTAAACATGGCTTCATAATCTACTTCATTTCATCACCATAGTAACGTAACGCAGGCAGAGCGGGTCACTCACCTGTGGGGTAGCGCTCAATGACCGGCAGATCGTCCACCTGCAGAGTGGCATTACCCCCACTCCTCGTGAACTTCACTATATGGTACTTTCCGTCATTTACAAACTTTGACGTCTCCTCTATATTAATGTCGTCTGTTCCGACATTGAACACAACAGCAATGTTTCCTTTCTCCTGAAAAAGAGAAGAACACAAGACGTATAGGTATCAGTGACAGAAAGCCTTACCTTACTTTATACGTGAATTAATACATATTGATGTATTGTTACTCTTTTTAAAAGGATTGTACAACATACAGTATATGAACTCTGCTCAATGTAATCTATATTGATATCAGCCTGTCCCATCCACTCTTGGTCTCTCTGTATATTTTTCATTTAAATGCAATAAACACATCCCTTTTGCTTCGTTTCATCCACTCATCAATCTCTCAAACACAGAAAATCCTCGAGGCCCCTCCTGGCAAGACATTTAAAATGTTCCTCACAAGACTCTCGCCATCGCATAAGCTATCATAAAATTGCTTCAAAGCCTGCTGAGAAGATTTCAGTGAATCTCAACACTTTTTGTAAGATTTAATAATTAAATTGCAGTTAATAATGCAATCATTATACCAAGAGCATGTCTTAAAGTGTCTCAAAGGCAGTTTGAATCTAATTTAACCACAGTCTCGTCAGGTCCATATGTGATGGATATCTATTCTAACAAGTTCCTTTTACTACACATAAGTGAAGTTCCTGAATCGTGCTGCTTAATCCATCTTGGATGAGTGCATATGTTAGTGCAGCCTCTCTCTCTCTGCTCAGGAGCTGCAGTGAAAGGAGCATCTGGTTGGAGGCTCAACCTACTGTAGCAGTGCAGCACTCTGCATGTCATTATCCAGTCAGCACAGCCAATACAGCTCCGCATCTCAATCTCTCACTACGACTCTCCCATATGCACAAACCGACCTTTTCTTCACATGTACAAACACACTCGCAGACACATTAGCACACTTAGCTTAACCTTAAGCACTGACCCAACATCAGCGTTTTACCAATTGGAGAGAAGACTTTGTGCCCAATTGCACAATTCGTCTTCAATCAACTGGTCTAGAGTGTTCCCCTGAAAGTGCCGCACGCACGCACGCACGCACGCACGCACGCACGCACGCACGCACGCACGGCACGCACTGAGAGAACCTAGCAAATCTAAAATGCCAGGAGCGTAAGCACAATTAAAAACATTTATAATGTGTCATACAACCTAATGAGAACCGCATCATGTGATGTGATGCATTAAAGGTACAGTACGCATTTTAAAGTCTCCTCTCACTTGCAGGCATGAATTCCAAATCAACATCAGTGACTGTAGCTTGTGTCGTCCTCACAGAACTCGGTGTCTGATCTGTAGTCATTTATGTCGTAGTAAAACCTTGCGTACGAGTTAATTTGTGTCATTTTGAGTATTTCCCTCCTCCTGAAACTCATCAGCAGGAGTCACAGAAACAGCTCCTCAGGAGAATGAATGCAGCAAGAGGCGGTGAGCATCTGTCTACTTCAGACCTCACACCAAGGCTGCTGTGTGTGAATTTTCATCATTTTCTATACTTCAAATACTTACATATAACATTCAACACACAGTAAGAGTAGCATCTGTGATGCCATAACAAAAGGGAACATTCTTTCAAGGACTGTCACACACATTAATTCAGAAATGTAGTGCCATTGCTCTCGGAAGAAGAAGAGACAGAAAAAAAAAGGTTCAGTGGAGGGACCAACCCAATTAAAATATGGCTTTTAATAGCCTCCTTCAATTGACTTTTAATGTTCCCCATGGTCTCATTAATAAATTTACTGCATTTAGTCACAAACTGCCAACTCAAATTTCCATAGCATAAAAAAAGAAGAGGTAGATGAAAGTGGTGATAGACAAAGGACGAAGAGACGAGCCATCAGATTTCCGGGAGTCAGATGAAAGATAAGAGTCAAATCTTCAGGCCTGGAAAATACAAAGTGGAATTCTTGACATGCTTGGAGCCGATGTCTTTCCCATATTAAAGTGATTAACTTATTGCCTCTGCCCTCTGAGATAAACTCACATAGGATCATTTTTTTTTTTAATAATAATAATCCAAAACATTTACGCATTTCGTGAAATTCGATCTACTTCGACAAGTAGTTTCACAGTTAGTTCAACACTAAGAGGAGCGTAATCCTGGGGCTCTAATATGGTGCTGGCTTATGTCAGAGAATGATTGATGGCTACTTACATAAAACCTGCCCATTACACCCTGTACAATTTCAGGGCTGCACACTTGGTAAGTGCTGTTCCCCACAGGGTTGGCCTCACAGGAACATACTGTATGGTGCACACATCCCACACCCGAAGAACTCAGCCCTTCCTGACACTCTGCACGCCGCCTAGATTAATTGCCCATCAAGCTGCAATAGAGTTTAATTAACTGATGAAGTTGATCCACTATTCTCCTCTAATCTCATCTTTTTTCATGCTTCTCATCCTTGCAGCTGGAGGGTGGAGTACCGACTGCAATAGTCAGGCTGTTTCTAGTTAAAACTCCCTATCTGCAGTCATTATACAACCATAGAGATGCTTGTTTTACTAGCTATAAAGCTGCAAAACAGCCTCTGCAGGCCAAATATGCTCAAAATGATTAGTGCCATTGAGCAGTAGAGTTTCTTTCCAATCATTTTAAATGAACCCTGTCTGATCAAATGCTTCAGGTCATTCGTTATCGTAATAAGAGCTTAGATTGTAAAATGTATACCAGCACCAGTATGTTGTTAATAAGCTGCTTAAGGGTCGAAATAAACCAGGTTTAACAAAAAAAGTATGCTAAGTTTAAATGATCTACGTGATGGTTTACTGGAGCCAGCTCATTTCCCCGGCCCACATAAGCAGGACATAAAAAAAGGGAAGGAAAGGAGAAGTGCTACTCGCCGTGGTGTCGGGCCTCCTCCCCTCCAATCTCTGCAAAGATGAAAACCATGGTGTACGCTGTCCTAATGTCTTGCTTGTTTATGAGTCATTCATGTTGACAACCATTGTACTCCAGTCACATTTCATGCACCTCTGCCATCCCCGAGCGTGCATGTGTGCATCCCGATGTGCACATGAGTAAGTTGAGGGAATATTCCGCTCACTGTAGAGGCTAAATGTCTTAATGTAGCTTAGGGCACGCAGACTGTATCTTTTAATTACCTCTGACAGTCTTCTGCTTCTCCCTTTTTAGCAAAGCTCAGTTAATGAAATTACAGAGCTAATGGAATAATTAGGCAAAAGAAATGGATTTTTTTCTCCCTTCTCCACCATGTGTTCCCGGTCCATGCAGTAATTCATACATTCCAGGACCTGCAGTTCTGTGTACACAAACCTGCTGTGTACAGGCACGTGTGTGTGAGTGTATTTGTGTGTGTGCATGGAATAATTCAGACATATTTTTTGGAAGGTCACAAGCTCATAATGAACCTGGACGCAAAGTGATGTTGCAGAAAATTCTAATTTCTTCCTACATTTTTATCGCTCATGAAGACAAAAATGAGGACCAAAGATATTTGACCTCGCTTTACTTTAAAGTGGTTTTCCACTTAAATAGAATCAAGGATTTTCCCTCCTCTGAACATCTAATTATTATTACGCGAGTGAATTTCCTTCCTCATTAAACATTGGATAGATGATTTAAATGAGCAAAATGATTGTTACGATTTCATCCATCCCTAAAAAGCCAGCAGTCAGCGTTTTTTTTGAACGTTGGGACGAAGAGCTCGACGCAGCGCAACTGAAGAGATGACATCATCAATTTTAAAAAGACCCGTGCAGCTTTTAAAGAAAACATTCTGAATATTCAGACATCACAACATATTATGGAAACACGCTGCAGTTACACCGAATGACAACAGACGCTTTACGCTATCAGATGTAAAACAACACGTCCCGATACGCTTGATTAGTTTTGTTTGTTTTTGCTCATGCACCAGCTTTGTTTGATCGTGCATGATATTAACATATGACCTGACAGGCGTACCTAAATGTAGGAAGTATTTTTAACTAATAGGTCCTCCAACTAAATATGGATGTTGTTGAAAAGTGCATGTTGACAAAATGCATGTTGACACGTGAATGAAGTCAGATTATTGGCTTTAATACGACACATAATTTGTTCGGATTAGACTTGTGTCACTTTCACCTGCGGTCCTCGGTCGGACACACAGCAGATACACGGCCTCATGACATGACCGAGGAGGGTCAGGCTCCAATGTTGCATCTGCTCTCACTCAACGCTGGTCTGATGCGGAACGGAAGCATCAGAGCTGTGATAGTCGTCAGTGTAGGGATCATTATATACAGCTGACTTACTGGTTGCCCTCATCCAGAGCAAAATCCAAAGCATATATTCACTAGGAACGCATCCGTTTTCTTGGTTTGATACCATGAGTTATCTCACGAAATGACTCCTGGAAAAACGTTAAATATGTGCAGATGATGCCCTTTCGGAGATGGACGGGGTCAGATAACACTTAGATAAAAGTCACTTGAATTGAACAGAGGTTTGGTTCTCACCATTGGTCCTGCAGAGCCACTGCTTGCTCTGCATAGACAAGCTCCAAAACACCTGATTAAAAAAAAAAGACTCTTATCAGGCGTCTGCAGAGCTTGATGACGACCCAGTCACTTATCAGTTGTGTTGGAGCAGGCAGATATCTATGAAGGGCAGAGGCTCCACAGGACCTGGAGTGGGAAATACAGGTCTGAAACATGAAACAAAGCAGCTCGACAAGACTCCCCTGACCCTTCATTTCAATGCTGTGGAGCGTTTCCAGCATGCTGAGGTACATGTGCAGTCGCCGGGAGCTCAGCTTATTTCAACATCAAGTCCGCTGGCTGAAGTGCCTGATTATCTGTGTAGCTGGCTTGAAATTGTTTCCTTTGCCAGAAGACTCCATCAAGAGGCTTTCTGCAGGAGAGCTTCATCAAATACCTCAAGTTAATAAATCATCAAGCCAGCCGCAGCAGCTGTTTAAAGGAGGGTACTAAGAGAATAACAGAAGACACACAGCTTTTGTACCAGTCAAAGGAATAGCGTATGAAAACATGCTTTAAAATTCTGTATAATGCAGCACCTTCTTTGAAAAACACACACAACGAGGGTTCTTTTTTTTTTAACACAGGGGGAATTACTGCGATATAAAGGTAATTTGACATGATTGTTTGCAGTAGGAGACGTCTGCTTGTCTTTTCCTGTAGTGACGTTCTGCTGTCTGTCTACACTCCTGCACCAGCTTCAGCTCTCCTGTGACACATTCCATCAAGAGAGGTCAACATTTATCTAAAATTTCGTTCTCGCTCACTATGAGAAATCAATTCAGGTTTCAGGTGATTCCTCCGTCTGTCCACTTGTGACAGCTGACGCGCAGTCGAGGTGAGTCGACCTTCATCTCTGTCCTCTCCATCAGGTCTTCCTCTGCCCCCCCTGAGCATTGTAAGAGTCCAGCTCACCTCAGCTGGACAAGTCATACAATGTGGCTTCTGGTTGAATAAGATGAAATATAATCAAAACCACGTGTGGGGAGAAAGCAGAGAGCAACCTCCTTAGTAAGAAATAAAAAAGGACAGTGAGGCTGAGGAAGAGATGGGTACATGTGCCTGAAGGTGGGGAACACATGTGACGACTGGCCATCAATCCTGATCACGGATACACAGCGATACGGATACACGTAAGGACAAACATATTGTTTTGTCTCCTCAGATTATCTCCAGCTCAGAAGAACAAGAAAAAAAAGACGAGTAAATCCTGCCGGAATGAAACAGAATTTAAGCTCTAGATTTAACTGTATATAATAGACGCTGTCATTCAGACGTTCTGCAGTCCCGGAGTAAATCAATTAACTGAGGTTTAATTTGATTCTGGAGGTTTGCGTTGCAGGAGATTTCCTGCAATAATAAGATATTTTCTGAAAAACAACTATCCTTTGTTGTTCTACTGAGATCTGCTGGAATAGGTTCCCACTGTATTCAACATTGTGTACTTATTCAGGTTACTGATGTAACCGTGACGTGAACACATGAAACTAATGCAATGAGAGAGCTGGTGTGGCTGCAGGGCATCAGGCATGCTGGTTAACTGGACTCCTTTTATAAAGACAGTGAATCATTAACAGCATGTTATCATCATTTAAAAACATGGACAGTGTCTAATGATGGAACACTACATTTGGTACTTTCTTATAGATGAAACTATAAATCTTAAACAGGTCAAAGGCTGACAAAGGCTCAGGGTTCAGCTCAGCTCGGCTCACCAGCAGACTATAAGAACGACTCCACCTGCAGAGGCCTTTTAGAAACAAAGTAAAGTCTAAGTAAAGTAGCTGAAGTGATGCGGGGACGTGACAACAACAGCACTGCAGCCTCCATCCTGTGGATGTGTGTTCCATATGAGACTATCACCCTGTTTAATTAAGAACGGTGGACGTCTTCCAAAAAATTCACCGGCGCTAACTGCTACATAGAAGATATTTTACATTGGCAGTGCGAACAAGAATCTCCTGGCACATGTTCAGCACAAATACATTTTTAGCTTCCTGTTATCAGGGAAAGTGTAACTGAAATAGTCTGCAGAAGTGATAAAAAAAACAGCCTTGAACACATTTAATGCCGGATACAAAAACGAGACTTTTCATTTGGAACGTAATGTTGTATAATACAAATGTGGGGAAATGTCTTTGCACAATATTCATCCAAGGTCTTTTAGTTCGCTGTCAATTATCACAGCTTTACTGAAGAATAATTATTTTCACATGTGCACTTTTACTTTGAGGTGAAACAGTTCAGGTAAGTTGCAGGTTGATCTTGTGACGGCACCTGCAGCTTCTCAGCTTTCCTTTCAATAATGATTTACAGCTTTATTGTTCTGAGCCGTAAAAGGTATTAATACATATTCTGCTGTTCACGGAGCAAACTGGCTACAATTATAAGTTAAAGGTGAAACTAATACAATGATTTGCAGTCGTGCTGTTTGAAGGGTATAGAGATAATTAAACGTGTTACCATGGTGACGAGGGAAAGAGAAAGCCTGTTGAAGGTGGAGAACATGTATCACAGAAGTGAAGACGTGAGCAACATTCTTTTTCCACGTTCAGAATTCTTTAATTTGATATGTGCCAACAATTTCCACTAAAAAAAATATCCAGTTATTGAAAGTGAAAAAGAAAAAAAGGAACACAGGTGGTTTTCGGGTGCATTTTCCCCTTAAGAGTACTTGATTCTAATACGTTATGAAAACAGGGGAACTGCCAAGCTTTAAAATTGCCACCATCAATCAAGACTTACAACGAGGACACAACAAGCAATTTCATGGAGGACTTTTTTCCCCCGTTTTCCTGCATTATCCCCCATCAGCACACTCCTGTTACTGTGCGATTTCAACGCCACAAACAACGCGGTTCCTCGGTGGCTCCTCACTTACACGAGTCCGCCACCTTCTCCGTCTTTTTATGTTAACATAGCTTAAACTGATTTTCATATCCCCACGCTGAGCCCAGCGCATCTCGGAAGAGGAATACATTAAAATATCTAGAACAAGTAGCGTTAAGTTATGACGAGGTCTACGCTTTACTCGTACTCGGAGGGATGAACCTCGTCCTAGATTTTCAGATGATGGAGGACTTTCGTTTGTTTTCACCACATCGTTAAAGAAAGCGTTCGCTGCTTTCAGGTAATATTTTCCATTTTCAACAATGTCGGGCAGATGAGCCCAAAAAATGGGAAGATACACCTTCCTGTATTTGTGATATAGGATCAAGGCTCTTTTTCTTTTAACTTTAACAAACAGTTGAGGTGAGACGTTCTCATTTAACTCCCATCGACCGAACCTGAGCACATCGATGTGTGGACGCAACCATCAGCAAGTTGAAAACAAAACAAAAACAAGCACCTGGAGAGGGCAAAGCAATTATTCCCATCTATTAACTTCCATTTATACTTGTCCCACTATATAATTAATTCGTAGTCGGACACACTGGACAGTTCTGTCCTACTTAGACATATAAGAACGTGTCGTAAACCAAGAAGACAACACAGTCACATCACGGGGAGGGAGAACCATGAAAATATATAATATCTGAAGCAAATTGGATATTTACACAATTGTTGCTTCTTTTTGTTTTTCTCAGGCAGTCTTCAAATGCCTGTCTGCTTCCAGGCTCTCGTCCAAAGCAAACAGGAGCTTGATGCTTACAGAGCCCTTAACAGATAAGGGATCCCTGTTTTTTATCGTCAGGTCCATCAGCTGTTTTTTGGGGTGAAACTGAACCCGTTTGTGCGGATGGTTGCTTCAACATACTGCATAGTTAGGCAACAAGAGCCTTCTGAAAACTAAGGCGAGGACCTGATACATTTTCTTTTTTTTTTAAGAAGTGCTGTCTTGCTGTCTTTCTTTACCGACATCGACTTTGTGTGGCTCCGTTGGCCGATTGCAGCCGACAGCCACTGGATCCGTTTTAACAAGCAGTTACCCCGGCTGATTTATCTGCGAGACCTTCAATGAAAACACCGTTATACAGCGGATGCAAGGATAAGGATCTTCTCCAAAACACAGACACACTTTCAGATTAATGATTTTACAGTCTAGTTATATTCAAGATGTAAAGGCATTAAGGCGAAAACACCAAAAAACAGCTTCGATTTGGATGTTTTCTTGCTGGTTTCCTGCGTGAACAACCATCAACACCTGCCAGCTTCCTCCGTACACTGCACAAGGATTTCAACTCCCTCATCTGTCCAATGGCAGGCTGACATCACAGTGTCAAATAAGCTGCGTGTTAGAGCCCCGGAACACGGTGACATGTCCAACCAGGCGCCGTCGTTAGAAGCCCAGTGGGGCAGTCTTGAATCTACATTCAGAAATTGTCAGTCCTGCTTTTCCCCCGCTTTCCCATTACAATCATCAGCACTGATTTAAATGATCTAAGTGATCTAAATCAACGCTGGAAAGCTGCAATTCTATTTTTTTTTTTTTTTTTATCAAAAGTGCCTCATCCATCTCACTCACTATCAGGAATGTGTCCAATTACTCTCACTTGTCATTTATTGAAAGTGCAGTAAGAAACACCTGCTCGTGGATAAATGGTGTAAACCCGCCAACGGACACACTGACAGTGGTGCTGACAGCTACTCTGGAAGGTGATAAAAAGTAGGCACCAAGTGTTTGGATGTTTGTTATCTCTGCGGAGCTGCCCAGGCACTTTTAATTAGTTCTCTGTGTTTTGATGGGGCCCTTTTTTCTGCTTCACACCTCCCTCGTATTCAAATGCTACAGTATGTGGACGTGCAAGCACAGACTAGAGAAGAAATATATCTACCTGTTTGGTTTGGTAACACAATGCTTGAACACCTCGCTCCCCTGAGATTTGGGTCCTCATGCCACTGCCTCATTCATCTTCACAGAGACCCTGTTTCTCATTTGATATTCATCAATCGATTATCATTAAAGGGACTGGACGTCGCGCCGTGTAGCAATTGAATGGTTAAGTAGACGAGCTATTGGCACATTTTAATTGTTGCACTGTTACATCTGCTCTAATGAGAGGGTATTGATTGAAGCAGGCTCTTTGGTTGCATCAAAAAGAAATTGATGGAAGAGAAGAGTGCGATCCTCCGGGAGTGTGTTTTTTATTTTTCCCATTACTTGGTAACCTCTAATGAGACAATGTCAGGTTTCATTCTGTGATGGATTTTTTGAAATGCTAAACCTAAATTTTGGCTTCAAACCGCACTGCCTAGGTTTATTCCGAGCACATTCAGGGCCACATAATATTGTTGTAGACTCACAACAATTGGTCGCCTGTTAACTGGGCTGCAGGTTATTGCACATGTTGGACTTGCTATCGGTGAAATAAGATAACGGCTGTCATATGTTTCTACTGCACAGCTTCAAACCAGTCCTGGCGATATGGCTGAGTTCAGGGACCCCCCCCCCTGCCTTTCCATGCTCGTGCATTAAAAGCCATCGGCAGGGAGAGAAGCAGCTACGGGTACACAGGGGGGGACAGAGGAGTCGGCAACAATGACAACAGAACTAACATTGATGAAGACAGACGCAGCGTGTGAGGGAGGAACTGGGGTGGAGTTGGCCTGCGAGGCGGCATGCAGACTAAGCAAGACGAGTAGGTTTGACTAAAGCAGCTTAAATAAGGCGCCCTGAAGACATTTACCAATTGAGTGCATGGGGGGAAATCAGCTGAGTCCATTGTAAGCATGGATGGAGCAACTGTGCAGTCAGCTAGCGTGGGCTGGCTTTGTATCAGCTGATGTAGCAGTGTTCAGGGCTGTGAGAACAGCGTGACGCCGTCCACTGTTTGAACTAACTCTTGGCTCCATTTAAGATAAACCTTTATTCGTCCCATGACGGGGACATTTTTTTTTGATTAGGCCTCCCCAGAATCTGGGCATGGATAAAGAAGAAGGTAATGGTTTTTCACCACTAACATAATCTCTGCATGGAAGGCACGACATCAAACCTGATAGTGAATATTTGATGAGATAAACAGTCTTTGATTGGCTCCCCTCTGGGTCGGCTGTGACCTCTGAACTTAACGTATTACCAGGCTGTACATCCTCTAGGCATGTTGACGTCTGTCTCCTTTAGAATAACCTGGTGATGTAGTACATCGGGCTGGAAGTAGAGAGTATAAACATCTCCTAAAATAAACATGAAATGAACACATGTCCTTTCAATCCAAAGTCACAAGCGGGGCCCTGGTCCATACACTTTCCATGAATAAGTAACGTGCAGCTATTTCTATGTTAAAACGTGAAATGTTGGGGTTATAAAGACTTGTGTCAGGACCAGTGAGCCTGAACTGATGGTGCACATAATTAATGGTCTGAAATAGACTGAGAATTAGTGCTAGGCTGGGATGTTAATTGACTATGATACTTGGGCTGGTGCCTCCCAGCCTGAGGCTCTTACTCTTTTCCCCCCGTTTGCATTTTGTCCTATTTCTTTCACTCCTCACTTTGCCTCCTCCGTATTTGGCCTCCTACTCAATATCCCGCTTCCTATCTCGATCTTATTTTCCACGTTTCTTCTCCTTTCCCTGTAAGTCTCCTTTACCTTGAAGGTATCAGGGACTTAAAAAATCCAGAGGAAACAGCAAAAAATTCAAGCTTTGGGTTTCTCTTATGGGACCCGTCTCTGTTATGATGGTTCCACTAATAGGCCTCACACACAAACACAGTGAGGGAGTTAGTTAGAGTTACTGCAATGTCTTGAAATCCTCTGTTTAGCATCCTCTTCCATTATTCATCTCATTACACCGGTGACCTTTGCGACTTCGGAGCAAGAGTTTGGAAAAGGTTGTCAACTTTGTTGAATATGCAAACACACCAGGTCATGAATAGGCCGCGTCCAGCGTTTCCTCTAAAGCATTGTGGGACAAATCACCATGACAGGTGAATTAGGTTGGTTTTTTTTCACCACAGCAAAAAAAAAAACAACAACAAAAAATCAAGTTATTTCATTCAGACTCACACTGGGATAAAAGAATACAACATTTCAAAACACTCCTGTTTCTTTTCAAGTCAAGAACTTTGAATGACCCCGCTGACACATAATTGACATGCGACGAGGTATAACGGCTTTTTAATATTTAACTTTGTCAATAAAAAAGGATCAGGCTTGAAGCATATTCTTTAGCTGTTAGCGTGGATTAAGGCCCAAAAACATTGGAATAAACAGAACTGAAAAGCTGCTTTCATATCTCCAAATGTCTGCAAGCGTGCTATTAGAATAAGTATATGAAAATGAATGCACTGTGAAGGAAGATATATTAGCTGTGTGAAGCACTGGCTCTCAGAGTGGGGTCTCCTTGAGGGGGCTACAGGGTGTCCACAGCAAGAAGGGGAATACTTTGTTATAACTGGAAGTCCATCAAGAAGTCACAACTGGACCATTGCTTCACCTTTCGCAGAATTTCCTGCTATGCAGTTTTAAAAAAGGGAGATTGTAGCTTGTAATTTTTAAGCCTAACTGGTTTTGTATGAGGTTTCCAATGGGTATGTTTTGTTTTTGTATGATACACACATCCATTTCAATAATACCTCAGCAATTTCAAACTGAAAATACAGCCTGACTGCAGCGGTTCGGTTCTGATAATAGAAAATAAGACACTGCCAAAGATTCTCCACCATCATTAATCTCTTGGCCCAGCACCTGACTCGCAGGGGGTGACTGATGATGGAGAGGAGGAGAAGTGGAAGATAGAGGAGAATGGAGGGACTGGAGTGAATGAGAGAAGTGAATTAGAGAGTAAAAGAGGAGCGCAGATGAAAGCAGGACCAGAAAGATGAAAAACTCGATTACAGAGAGGAGTGAAGGTGGAAAAATATAGGGTAGGTGGAAGCTAAAGAGAAAAGAAATTGAAGGTATTAAGGCTAACAGCAGGAGTTGCTCCAAAGGGAATAGGATAGACTGAAGGAATAAGGTCAGCCTCATCACCTAATCAGAGATTACATCGTGTCCAGATGTCAGGTTGTCCACACGCAGATAGCAAGCACAGTCATCCCAATACCTCCCCCATCACAACCCATTACTCTATCTCTCAGAAGCAGACGCACGCTTCCCGGCTGCTGCCTCCGTGATGATCTCTGGGACATTGCACTGTCATGAAGGTCTCACCTGTCAGTACACACCAGCAGCACATCACACCACACATATTCCTAAGTAAGCCGTTTGCGTAGGTAACTGCGGTCGGAAGAAGCCGCTGACCAGAATGAGGAGCCTTTTGATTTGTCGCGCTGAAGGCTCAGGTTGGAGACCCGGGGTTGTGGGGCTGAGGCTGCGCCGGCTGTCAGGGTTTAAAGGCTACTCCACTTGTGAGACAGCTCGGCGTACCGAGGCATTCATCATCAGCAAGGTAACTGGGTTCTCTGAAAGCAACTGAGGCGAAAAATGAACAGCTGCCATAGCCGTGCTTACAAAGAATACACAATTCTTTTTTTGGGTTTCACCGGGGTTTTCCTACAACAGGAAACATTTCAGGCGTATTTCCATTCAACGACCCGAGAGCTTCGAAACCGCTTCTATTGTACGCAGGAACCAAAAACCTTTCAGCGGAAATTAAGGAATCTAACATGCATGCATGTTTATTTTTGTTCATCTCAGTTGGTCTCCCAAAGACTGCGATGCTGTGATGTTTAATTATACACAATTTTTGCTGCTTTTCAATGGTAAAACACTTTGGAATTTTATGTCCGGCATTTCACACACTACATTTCATATTCATGATGTTTTTCTGTCAAGATAAGATGTTCTTTATCCCTTCATGCAACAGTCTGTGCTGTAGTTCACTCTTCTACATGTCTGCATGGTGGTTTTACTATCGTCTTCAAGTGCTGCATGTGCAGTACTATACATAACTTATTATATTGCACATCCTACACCAAGATTGCTCCTGGGTCTTCTGTGCATCTGTTTGTCGTTTTGATCAATCAAATGTGTTAAACCGGCAGCTTCTTCTCCTGCCACGGGGGAGATGAGGGTGTGTTTGTGTCACTAATAGATATAATGAACCCCTTTTATAGCATTCTAACTATTTAACTGATTTTTTTTTACTTCGCATGAAGTGACATTAACTTCACCTTCCTATCCGTTCTTCTTCTGCCACTCTCTTCTCGTCTGTGTCCAGCTCAGGTTTCCATCTGTCTTCCTGGAGCTCAAACAGAAGGTGGGCCCATTTCCCTGTGCGGCGCAGAGTGCTGGGGAGAGCTGCAGATTAAAAGCCTTCCCCCGGGTGCGCTCACCAGGATGTTCAGCACGTCTCGCCAGGGAGATTCACTACATACATTCTCTTTTATGGCCCTTTCCTTATTCATCATAACACAGCTTCAGTTTCATTAACTTCTCCAGTCAAGCATACATCTTTGCCTGTGCCGTCAGCCTCTTTCTCTCTTTTTCTATTCATATACTGCCCGTCTCCACGTAGCTTCCCATGATGCTCATAAGTGCACGCACACAGGGGCAAACTATTATTCACTCACATGTCTACAGATTTAGCACCGACTGAATAAATAGATGCATTTGTTTCGATTCCAGGCAGGTTTTATCTTCCTGTTGGGTGACTGTTTGTTGCTCGGATGTGCTTTGCTTAGACAAAGTCTCCGTTCAGCGCAAATATCATGAACATAAAAGAGCAGAGAGAGAGGGATGATTTTCATTTTCTGGAAGTAACTGAAGGATACTGTGAATATTAAGCACGATTATGAAACAAGAGGTGCAAATGCTTGACACTTGACAGCCAACCAAGAGGTTGTTGTTTCCTTTAGCATTTTTTTTTTTGCAAAAAAGGTGCTGATCATGGACAATGAACTGGGAAATACATAAAAAAAAATAAATGCACAGATTTTAGTTTTAATTGCATGTTGAGAAAAACGCGATTAACATGGTTCTCCTAGCTATGTCATTTGGAAATTGGCGTGCATTAGTTTGCATGCAATAGATTGAAGAAAAGTACATATAGTTTCATGCATTTGTTGAATTCTGAGCCCACAAATTATTCAGAAGTTCCCTGTGTTCGATATTTGACACTTGAGTGCTGCTTCATAAAATTACACAAAAAAGGCATCTGACTTTACACGGTTAGAAGATCCAGTTTATTTTTGGGACTGCTTTTTTCCTTTTCCCTAGGCTGTGTTAGTGCTATACCAGCCACTGCGAGATAGGGAAATTTCACCGGTCACAGTCTTCCCCGCCACGAACCGCCTTGAACCCAACAGGGAAGAAGTATGGCAAGATCACTGAAAACTGCCGGGATATCTTTAGTAGCGCTGGCGAAAACGTGGCTGTGCCGTGCGCTGAGATAAAAAAGCAGAAGTGGATGCAATGGATCCAAACATATTTTCATGACGGTGATGGCATGAGGGTGAAAAGCTTTGATGGGGGAGGCTTATCCATATTGTATCATGACAAGACAGGGCGGGAGCGAAAGAGCGAGAAGGAGAGAGAGAGAGAAGCGAGAGCAAAGGTGTCCTTTGAAATTTTAGAGCGAAAAAAAAAAAGAGTGTTCACGCCTGGGGTGTGATGTTTACTATGTTTTTACTTCACTGTTTAAAGCCATGACACTGAATTATTCAGGATTGCAACTCTGCAACAAGACAACTGGAAACACACTGTACTCGATGTAAAATGTCACACAGGGAGGAAAGACAAGAACAGTATGTGCGTGTGAGTGTGTGTCAGTGTGAAGGTGGAAAGCAAAGCCATGTCAGGTCTACAGTATATTCACCAGTACGTGCTAAACAAAAAAAAAAGGAGTAACAAACTCATGGTTGCATGCATCTCGTTACCTTTGAAGTGGATCAAGTCTGGCGGGTTCTATTTTTTGATTAGCGACAATAAAGAAATCAATCGTGAGTAGTAGGAACGATGATCAGTCCTCCTTCATACAATCAAGTTGTCCTATAATCAATGCAAGTGGTTGCATGTGAGGATATTTACCAGTGTGTTAAATGTTTTTCTCTCTTCTTTTTTGGGGTTTGATAATGCACATGTACTGTATGTTGCAGTACTGTAAGGTTCATCGTATGGTATGGTATCGTATGGTATCGTATGGTATCTTGTCTTATTTTATTTTATCTTGTCTTATCTTGTCTTATCTTATCTTATCTTATCTTATCTTATCTTATCTTATCTTATCTTATCTTATGTGGATGGGTCAAACAAATGGAATCTTAGTCTGTTGCTTGGACTGTTGGAATTCTGAGCATCACAGAAATATAATAACGTTAATTGTGGTATTTAACGCTTCATTGTTGCTGGCTGATTTTCCCAGTGTTTTCTAGAACATTTCCAGTGTAACTGATTTGCTTCGCTTCAGGGAGTAATGTTACGTTATCTGCTGTTTTAGAAAACAATTGTGATCATAGATTGCTGTTACATTCCCGTATCATTTATTCAACACATCATTGGCCAACATGCTGTTATTTTGAAAACTAGACGAAAACAAAAGTCTGTAGCAAATTGTCTTCATTGCTTCTGATGGGTGTCTGCACCTACAACACCCACTGAAGCTTGAATAGCTTGCATATTTTATTGCTACCCAGACTTACTCAGCCACCGTGAAAGTAATTCTTCCTCCCGAGTAAAATACCCCAGTTATCAAGTCTCAGGTAAATGACACAAAGCAGGACCCCGAGAGGAGCAAAAACATGCCAAGGACTAGGCTCTGATTCTCATTAAAGATTCATGAGTTGCCCACAGCAATAGTATCCCCAGAAAGAAATCCAAACAAAGACAGATTCATCCTCAATGTGCTGTCCGGATCCTTATGAGAAAAGGCAAAACAGAGTAGAATGTGTCCTCTTAAGTTGGACGATTCTTAACATATGCTGCGGCTCCTGTCGACTACTCACTGCTTAAGATATAGCCAATTTATTTCCCCAGAAGGACGGACAACTTGTGACATTTGGAAATGGAGCATCAGGCATTTCATCCAGCTGTTCCACACACAGACACACAAACTATACTCGCAGCCACACAGGGGAGGGGGAGTAGGGGGGGGGTTGGTGTAGTCACCACAGACGCTTTGATAGACTAAGTGGGTTAGAGCAGCTACATTTTAATGTGTAATGATCTGTGGTTGTCTTGATAATATCTCTCACACCCACCTGACGTTTTAGTGTGCGCAGCGTACATACGTGAAAACAAACACAGCCAAATTGCTGCATTCCAACATCCTGCTCCGTCATTTTCTTCGTATAAACACCATTGTTGATCCGCTCCATAGTTCTGCATGGGGTTGAACTGCCCCCACATTACTTAGCATCGGCCAGGAATTGCTTCTCAACGCCGCTCAGAGAAATGTGCTGTTTTGCCAGAAGCTATTAGGGAATGATCTGTTTTCACATTGAAAACGTGGGCTTCAAGGATGCTGATTTCCAATTCACTGCATTGTACTGACTAAACTGCTGTTCTGCTCCGTAAGGATGAAGCACAATTACAGTTCATTCAATGTGAGCATTGGAAATTGCAGAGCAAATTAAAAGTATTTCAGTAGAGCTGCTTTCAATGTTGAGGACAGAGCATCCATCCCCTGCAGAAATATGTATAGAAACAAAGAGGATAAATGCATGTGATACCATTCAACCTCACACTCTTTTACGGGGATTTAATTGATTTGACCTTTAAAAACTAAGCTAAACGGGAGATGCATCATTATTTAATAATCTCCTGCAGACCTACTACAAAGACTTAGAATATCAGTTGTGTTTCATGGTGTTTATGTAGAAATGACAGGAAAGCATGAGTAATAAAGAAACACGCTGCATGCATCTGCGTCCCCAACGGGGGTTTGCGCGTATGTATGCTAAACGTCCTCTCGGGCGCATCTTCAAGTATGCAGAACAGTTTGTATCCCGATTGGTGTGTACGCAGACGAGTTGGTGCACTGCCCTGATGGAGGGGTCGCGGGGCTGAAATGAGCCTGGAATCTGGAAACAGTGCAGTATGAATAATAAAAAGAGAGGATCGTGCCAAACCTCCTGCATGCAAGTCTGATAAAATGCTTCCATTAACAGAGCCATCCAGGTGTAACGTGGCCATGAAGGCTGGATATCCAAGCAGAGGGAGAGCGCTGGAGCCTTGTTATGGCGAGTGCAAATCCGAGGCCACTCTACCAAACATTAATCCATGTGATGGCTCAATAGACTCTTTATATCTCTGTGTGTATCTGGGCATGCATGCATTTGTGTGTATGTGTATGTGTGTGCGCATTGTGCATGTGGTGCACTTGATTTGCACCGAGGCTCGCTCAAGGCAGCGCTGCACATGCATACTTAGCTATTTGGCGCTCTCTGATGTGATGTAATCACTTTATCATGGCACTGGAAATTGGATTTAATTTTCTCTTTTCAGTGTCTGCACGTTTACGCAAACCTCGCTCCAGCTCGGAGGGTAAAACCGGCGGTGAATGATTCCTCGCTGACGGACCCTCACTCAGAGGCGGTAAAATGGTTTAATTAAAAACAATAACTCACCACTGGTTGTTATCGTTGTTGCTAATTAAGCCGGGCTGACGGAGCTAGGTGTGCGGCGGAGTCGCAGTTACAGGCGATATAATGCTTTGTGGCCATTACAATGACAATGTGGAGGAGATGCAGGAGTCAGGACAACGCTCAGATTCATGGGTGGATCTGCACAGTAAAACAGATGAGGCGTTTGGTTCTCTACAAACTGTGGTTGGTTCCTCCCAATGCTTAAGACAACCCGTAAAATGAGATGATCTGAGGATACATTTCACAATGAATCTGGCAGTAAAGGACGTCACCTAACTGCGCTCTCTCTCTCTCTCTCTCTCTCTCTCTTCTACTCCTTCACATTCCGACAAGGTGCTGGAAGAGCAATTTTGTAAATCCGCCCGGCAGATCAAAGTGTTACAATGTTCTAATTGCTGCCACCCACCCATCAGCCTCTCCTGTGGAAGAGCACCATCAGCAGACTGCATCTAAGAGCCAACAGCCTGATTAATCTTCTAATAGTTCCGGAGAGAGATAAAGACAGATACTGTAGACGGAGGACGGAGGACGGGGAGAGTTGAGTTACAGTATTCTTCTGTGCTGTAGGGGAAGTAAAAGGAAGTAAAGCAACAGGAAAGGCTGCAAAAAAATGGATATGCTTAGTCTTTGTTACGTCTTCCATGTTTTAGCATTGGAAACGATACTTGTCTTCTGTTTGAGCTACCTCGCTGCTGCCTCGCTGCCCCCCCTGCTTCTCTCGTCTCCGACAAACTCCTCAGTTTGCTTGACAGGTTGATAACCATCAGACAGATTCCATAAATATGTGGAATAAAGATCAAAACACAAGATAACAGGGGAGTTACTTCCACTTCTATTTTGAAAAAAGGGACACGTCTGTGATTTAGAATGTCATCTGTAAGAAGTTGACATTCTCAGAAGGCAGACAAATTGAAAGAACGAGCGCGCATGCAGAGACTGGCAATTTCACAATTCACAGGAAGTGAGTGAGCCGCCACCTGAGTACAGTTTGCTCCGACACAATAGACATGATAGGTGTTAAATCCTTCGCGTTTACCCGAGCAAAGAAAAAACAAGAAACGGGTCTTACTTTTTCAAACAAACAAAAAAAAAAAGAAGCGACACAACAACAAGCCACCTGAACACCCTTTAATCCTTTTTCGGATTAAAACGGGAGATTTGACAGCGAAAAGGGAAAATCGTCCAAACTCAATTCCGAACCATCAGAAGAAGATATGTTAGCAACTGCTTCCTGCCCATCGTGCACACTTGAGGGACTATCACTTGTGCAAAGGCTTCAAGCAATAAATATGCAAATGTGGACAAAGGCGAGGTATATGAATAGCAGAATATGAAAAATAGCCGCTCCTAAAACATGCTAGCATATTACACAGATCGGTCCCCCTTTGGGAAAACACTTATATTAATAATTATGATTATATTTGGCACATGGAAAATAGGCATTATGCTTGCTTATTCAGCCTGCATTACCATAATTATTTCTCTAGCTTTTGTTGGACGCCGTCCATTATTCTATCGGGGAGATGAGGAGAAAAATATTTTGACTCGGTATCACCGCTCCCTCCGCTGGCTCCCTGTGGTCTGAGATAGCGGGGATAAGCCGAGATTAAAGAGAGGAGCTATCAGTTAGCTCATCCTTGAATGATGCTTGGCCTGACAACCGGAAGAATTTTGATACAAAAAACGCCCACGATTTAGATCCCAAGGCAATTACATAATCAGAGGTGGGAGTTCCCTCGCGATAAACACACAACATAACAGGTCAAGTTGCGTCACATTCCGGCCCTGTTGTCAGGAGCCTTATTCTCTAGGTTCATTTGTCCTCACGCAGGAGTGTCTCGTCAAGTTGCTTCCTGTATTAAACACTGTCTTGACTTTTCACACTCACTCCATAGTTTAATAAGAAGATGTTGGATTGCACCTCTCTTAAAATCATTTGCACACACTCACTGTTTGGAGAGCGAATACACTGATATTTCTCTATTTGCAGATTTAGTTTAAATCCGAGCACTTTTCAACCAACTACAGTCAGTGAACCTCCTGGGTTTCTATAAGCAGAACTTCAGTTAAGGAATATTCCTATGCATCATATCTCAGTTTGACTAAACAATTTAAAGAACAATGATGGTGCACCTGGAGGTTTTGATCACCTAATCAAGCTTTGTGTTTGAGTTATAGTCTTCTCCATTGAAGGCAGTAAGATGGAGCGCTGCTTTGAAAGGTCCCCCTGACTAACAGGAGACGTGCTATGAGTGACTGTAGGCTTCTCTGTTTGTCTATCGCAGCGTCCGTCTTCATTCAGCTCCCTTAAATTGACTTCAGAACCTATTGGAAATGGTTCTTTTATTATACGCCTCCCACGACTCCCCCTCTCATCAAAGCCGGGCCATCATTTATCTGGAAGATGACGTTTCCATTAGGGTCTGCCAATCTCTTACTGCTGCTCAATGAGTTGTGGTGCTGGAGGGAGAGCATTGTTAACCAACACAAAAACAACAACAGGATCTCACTGGCTGAGGCTCGCACAAGCCTCGGCCGTAGCGGGCAGTTCATCAGATGACTGCTCATCCAGAACACAAGAGGAAGAGGAGCGCACACATACACACACCGTGTGTGCCCTCTTTTACTTTCTTTCAAACACAAACACAATAATTCACAGACCGGCCAAAGTCCGACAAAAGAAGAAAGACAGAACTTTGCCAAAGGGAGTGTTTTTGTCAGCTCTTTCTCACCGGTGTCAGCGTTTCATCAAAGCTTTGTGGGACTCAGAAGGTTCAGCTCCTAATCTGGCCACACTTTTATTCCGAAAAAAACACAGAACTGGGCTTTTCAAAGGCTGTCTGATGGCTCAACCTCCGTGACTCTGTCTTCATTAACTTTGTCTCTACAGAGCTCAGGTTAGCGGTTAACAAACGGAGCCAGGTTTCTTCTGTTTTTCTCTCCACCACATGTGGTGGCCGGGCTTAGTGACGTTGTCGCCGCTAATGAGGACATGACTATGCCCGGCGAGTGTTCCACGGCAGAGACAAACGCTCTGTTCCCACTCACGGAGTTTTAATTAGATCTGCATTAACAGCTATGGATGAATCATAAGTCATCAGTCTGAGTGACCACTACAGATCTACACTGCATGTGAAGGATTTAATCTGCTGAAGGCCATTATTTACTCCTCACAATTACACATTTTAAAGGCCATTTCTCCTTCCGGTTAATCTTCTCACACCGCCGCTTATGTTCTGTTGTTTACAGGTTTTCCCTCTCTCCTGCCCGTCCTTTCATTTCTTCAGGCCGAGGTAAAACAACATTTCCTCCATGATGTTCTCATCAGACCCAACTCCTTGACCTTTGTGCTTTGCTGTAAATGTCAGCTTTCTTTACGAGAACTGTGATGAGTTAATCGACTCAAACTCACTGAAAGAAACAAGGACACACACACACACACACACACACACACTAATACACACACGCATGTGCACGCTACCATGGGATCTGTCCTTCACAGCCAACTATAACTCTGTTTTCTGGGTGTCCACTGGAAATTCATGGTCCTAAGCACTGGCGGGCAGCATTAGAGCGATTGCCCATCACCCTCAACAGAACCACCACAAATAAATTTCATGGTGACTGAAATAGCCTCCTGCAAAAACCTTACAGGGCTGCTGGGCTTCACTGAAACGCTGTCTTTTAGTTACAGACACTGCCTCTGAAAAACGTTAAACAAACAGCAATAATTGGTGTAAAGAAATGGAGCAGAAACTGTGAGAAACTGATCCTTAGAGTTTGCGGGAAAACCAACAATGTGACATTAAAATTGGGCCAATCTCGCCGTACACTGTAGAACTGATCTGAACTCGAGCCGCTCCTGACTCAGCGTTCTCTCGCGGCTTAGGTGTATAACAAGGGGAGCGATTGGACCACGGCGGCTAGCACTACTGCCACGATGATAAATGTTCTGCATTAGAACCGACTGGAGATCCCAGAGTCCGTGCTGGCCTGCAACTCCGCCTAGTGATAGCAGGTATAACACGCTGTTCCTGAACACACCGCGCCTGCAGCGTGTATCCGAGGGCCTCTGAGGCAGCAGAGGTCACAGAGTTTCTGAAGACCCGGCTGTGAGGACAACCAGTCAATAGTACTCTCAATACACAGAGTAACAGTATATACCAGCAGTATGGACGGGAGCTTATGTGTGTATGTGTGTTTGTGTCTTTCTCCAGACTTAATCCCACCACTTCCCTTATTTCTTCTTATCCTCCTCATCCCTCTGTTCAGACACCAGGCTTTTCCTTTAATGAAATGTTTAGTCCCTTACACAGTCCTTACTTTTTATCTTTTTAGTTTTATCCGCTCTCCTTTCTCCAACTTATCTTCCGTCTCTCCCTTCTTCATTGTCTTTGGGTCTTTATCAGTCATCTTGCAGGGAGCGGTAATAAAAGGCGAACACATCGAGGGAGCCTTGCGCCGCTTTGTCATTTTGTTCACTCCCGCCCTCCCTTTTTTTGCCTTTCATTTTTTGTTTGTGGCAGCAGATCTTGTCGGGGAGATGGCCGTGAGATAAGCCCTAGGAGCTTCTTTGTGGTGTAATAATATGACAGGCTGATAAGGCCTTGTGGTTGAGTAGTTCACCGCTGCTTCTCTCCCCTTGCCGGTGCGTTCGACTCTTCCCAGGGTGTGCTGGGAAGTCCCATGTGGAGCTGATAGATATCCAACCTTTCGGTCAGGTACCACCTTGGATAAATCGTCAATCAACACATGCAGTTTCCTTCTAAAGATCTTTTACACAGTTATGGATTAAACAAGCTGTCAATTAGTGATTGAAATAAAGTTACATTTGGCTGCCTTTTAATATCGTTTACCCACAATTAGCAGGTCTCGCACGATGAGGCCTTTTGTTGGACTGTCGTCCTGCTTCCATTCACTTCCTCAATATTTCTAATTAAATATTATTCATCCTATCATAAATCACTGAGTAGTAAGAGATCCCATTGGAACTTTAAACAGGCAACTAAACAGTCATAATGGAGGACAGAAAACAACATAAAACACTACCAGCTGTTTCCGGATAGACAGAAAACTTTCCCTGCCATCTTTTTTTTTTTACTGCTGATGGAGTCACAAGTTCCTGGCTCATGCCATTACTTTGTCTCCAATCCGTACTCTTATTAAGATTTCATGATTTGGTAACGACATTACAATTACTTTCCATTTGGCCATAATGAGCAGGGTTTGTGAGTTTATGGATGCTTATGGATCAAAACACAAACACACAGACCGCCTGACTGGCTGCCCATCGATTTGTGTTGCTATCGACTAAAGAGGGTTGGTGTGAGACGCCGGAGCTCAATAGCGGTTACATTTTCATATAAATATCAGCGGATTTCAGGCCTGTAATTGCCTTAGAAATGACTACACGACGGTGAGTCGAGGGACGCGGAATTGATTGTAAAGGTGCCGTTGTGAAGCTGCGGACAATGAAATCAAAACCAATTTGATATTATATTTAACTACATTTTAAACAACCCAAAGTAGCACACTTGCATAACCTTTAATAACTCTTCTATATGTTTATAGCTCTAGTCGAGATCAGACATTCTAATGCTTCAGTGGTGAAGACAGATTAAACCTTGACTTCAAGTGTTAAGCTCAGTCGGGATTCAGCAGAGACATGAAATTCCCACAACAATTTTCTACGTCTTTTATAGCAGCTCTTGCCAGACACAAGGCTATTTCACAAAATGCACTGGTGAATTAAAGAGTTAAGGAGAAGCAGATACTTCAAGCATAACTGATTTATTAGGCCAAGCAAAGGGAGGAGACGAAGAGACGAAAATGAATTAGGCCTCACATGAACTTTTTAATTACTGTTGTCAAGGTGTTTGCTTCGCCCTTCTGGGGAAAGAAAACTAAACCATCACTCAAACCAACTACTCAGAAGAACCTGGCGAATGAGCCATAAAGTTTAACAGCACCTCTATGGTGTGACATTTACTGCAAAATAAAGAAAACTGAGCCTTCCCCCCTGAGATCAGGTGTGGTGCATGGTTGATAAACCGAGCGGAATGAGCCCACAGATCCGCCGGGCGCTCCTCTCACCTCGTGTGCCGACCTGAGGGATGGAGGAGGACAAAGGAACGACATGCCGCCCGTCTGTTCGATCTCCTTATACAAAGTGGTGTGCACATGTAGGACGCTGACACATCGGCGGATGCAGCACTGCTAGCCTTCACCGCAGAGCTCTTATTATAGCGGAGAAACATTTTCTCACACACACATGTTCGCAAAACCCATTACTCTGACAAGGCTGTGGAATAAGCCATCTATGACTGGAGGCTCAGTTCGAGCCTCGGTTAGTTAGAGTGCTCGGCTGCGTTGGAACTCCCTCATAGCTTAGAGAAGACACTGGCCAGACAGTCTGTCTGACGAGCGATAATAAGCAATAAGTCATTGCAATATTTAACCTGAACGTCCGGCACAATTGACTGTATAATTGGACTTTTGAATATTTGTTTGTACATCGGACTTGAGTAGTATTGATTGGTCGCTGTGCAGGATATTAGGAGGGTCACTAAATCCATTATTCATAACTGAGGGACAAGAAGAGCATGTCTGCTGAAGATGTGGTTGCTCACTCGGAAGCCAGAGACACTTTAAAAGCGGATATAGTTCCCCACCTCGCCAACCCTCCAAAAGATTGGTTTCACTTCTGCTACTTTCCACTCGTCCATATGATATTTCTTGACTCTCTATCTGTATCTTCTTGCTGCTCTTTCTGTCTTAATGCTTTAGTCGGTGTGGTTTATCCGTGGCAGTACGACGTGTATATCTTGCAAATTCAGCAAGATGCTACTTTACAAATGAAGGTAAATTAAGTTAAATATATATATCATGGACCACCAACATCATACAGCAGTTTACCCAGTGAAGCATGCTTACAAAATGTTAATACAGTAACTCATAATTAAATAGAACAGTATGCTTGTATGCGTATTATATTTTAAACAGGTTTCAATGGGAAACACAAGGGGCTGGAGATGAGAGCAGTGCAGCAGTGAATAATGTAATTAAGTTGACTATTTAATATTTCATGCAGCCCCACACAAAGCACTGTGGAAGCCATCAACAAGAGGGCACCAACAACAATTATGGAATAATTAGCTGGGAAGCACCCCGGAAGATTTTTTTATTTGGAAGGGAAGCATGTACGTGATTATATCGGTAATTTGAGACTTGGCCTGGTTCAAAGTGACTCTTAACATTTGGTAAATCCTGTTGGGCAGCAGGTCAGTTGTGCAGACGCCGTGTGTGTGTGTAGACAAACATGAAGTATGAGCTTGTTCATGAAACACAATGTCATCTTGGATCCTTCTACCTCTTTCTATCAGGAGCTTCAACTAGTAGCAAGCAGATGTGTACAGATGTTGACTTCATTTGGACTCTGATACTCCCACCACCTCTGTTTAAATCGCTGCCAAAATCCCACCAAAATCAGGGGAAATTGATTTAAAAGATGTAGATGCAGAGCTCCTTTAGAAAACTGAAAAGTGATCTGTGATTTGGAAAAGCCGTCCTTCTGCTCACTGTAATGGAGCGAGTAAGAGGGAGCCTATTTTTATCTCGCCCCGAGGCCTCGGGCAGCTGTGTCAAAAGTCAACAACTATGGTTAATCATTAATCCATGCCGTAGTGTCCCACTCCAAAACACAGAAACTCTCTCCATCTTCCACATATACAAACTCTCACATGTGTTGACTTATGAACCTGAAGACCTAAACTTGAATGCTGTAAAAGGTAAAACAGTCTTTTATATTAAAGCCTCCACCAAGGCCGAGGCCAAACAAAATTCATCCTTCAAATTGAAATAACAAATAGAATATCGCTGCTTTTAACCTTTTCACCCGGATAAAGGCGAGCACGCCGGACAGTGTAACATTGACAATGAAATCTAATTCACCTCATGTTAGCCATGGCAATATTGCTCTGAAGGAGGCGAGCCCATAACGTTATGATGTACAGCTCCGAGAATGACAAGCTGTACTCACTGTGATTTGTAACACTAATAAAAGTGAAGATACATTATTGTTCTGCACTCTCAAATACACACACACACACACACACACATCTTTCTCTCTCTCACTCTTACACACACACAAACCTACACACACACACACTCATCCCTCTTTCATGGACCACTTGGCTTTGTAGTGGCAAAGAGCTTGAACAAATTGAGAAATGATTGAAATTGAAAGATGAGTAATGGTGATTCTCGCGCTGTCCCCTCTCAATATGGAGTTGATGAGATTTGAATCTTTGAGGTCAGGTACATCATCCGAGCTGAGCGGCTGCTCCGACTCTGACTTAAAGAGATAGGAGGCAATTCACTCCCGCGTGCAGGGTTTTGCCACAATCGGTCACTTCTGACATAAAATCAATGCTGTATTTACTCGTGCAGTTTCCATACCATTACCTCATTTCATCACCATTTAAACGAGTACAGCTCAGATTCTGTTCATCAACCATATGAGGAGCATATGGGTGCGAGTGCCTGAGCCTGTGACTGAGTCAACACGGAGAGACTACATGAGGTCAGTGAAGCTCCCCCATCCATCCCATTCACTGCTGTCTCCTCCTCATGGTCAGATTTTAACTCACCATTAGCCGGCTTTACCACATATTGCCCTGCAAACTGCCAAACAAACTGAATAGCGAATGGCAGTCCTGATTTCACCGGCGCCCAGTGAAATGAGGTGAAAGCAGGCAACAAGGGGAGCTGAAGCTGGCTGTTATTTCTCACTTGGGCACCTAGACTGGACTGTATAGAAGAATTAAAGAAAGAGCCTCTAGGTCTGAAAGGTGAAGATGATAAGGAAGTGCCTTACACCTGCAATGTGTCTACTGGCCAGCAGGGGGCTTGACAAAAGGCTGATTACAAGCGTCTACGGGAAAATGACTTCTCTGGTGATTTGTTACCTGGTTTCAATCACTAGTCCTCAACAATACAACAAAACATACAACAATACAGGGTATGTTTTTAGGGTGTGACTACCTAACTGATGAGTCACGGTGGCTACATCTACTTCTTGAATACAGTCATTCTACTGATCGTCCTCAAATTATACACTGTGTGTCTTTATGCCACTTGACAGAAGTAGAAGAGGCTGCTTGTCTTCAGATAATCATCCCAGTGAATCGGGCGACTCCAAAAGTACCAGTGACTTATGTCAGAACGAACAATGGAAGCTCAAACCCTGTGTGGATGTGTTTACTCCTACTCCATTTCCATTTCCATTTTTCATAGTTCAATGATGCATATTGTCATGGGAAACAAAAAGACACTCTTTCCTCAACGCTGATATACTTCAGCTTGTCTTCTTCGTCAGACCTTATGTAAGTGAAGATGCAGAGGAGCCGTTTTAGAATAATTAGTTGCACATTTGCACCTTTCATTATTCGTATTTAATAGTACCGTACTTTTCGCACTATAAGACGCACCTGATTATAAGCCGCAGAAGCTAAATTGAATGATTTGTACATATATAAGCCGCACCGGACTATAAGCCGCGTTTTTTTTTAATGTTTAATTACCGTTATTAACGTTTGTTATAGGGAGTGTTGTAGCCAACACCCCTCCAGTGATGGTATGACCCAGCAGCATTGTGTGTGTGTGTGTGTGTGCGTGTGTTACGTGCAGCCCACCCGAATACAGTGACACCGCTAGCTGCTGCTAGCTGCTGCACCGCTAGCTGCTGCATAGTCTCGTGTCTCTTTATTACACACTCAAACAACGTTTTCAACTGTTCCCATTTAGCAATAGTAGCTACAGAACATGTACTATGCTGTGTAAACTGTACTGTATCACATAGCGTTTCAGACACAAACTTTTAAACTTTCTAATTTACCATAAACGGTGAGCTGCCAGCGCACTACCGGCAGCGATCTACTGCCAGATTGATGCCTTTAATTTAACAGCTGCATCATATTGTAACGGTCTCATAACGTGGAGGCAGAGAGGGTTTATATCCGTCTTTAATGGAATATCTCCGTATAACAAAGAACACTCACGAAATTTCG